>CM009709.1:8682776-8845195 GCA_003047355.2 Amphiprion percula
AAAAAAATCATCATGCCTTACTATACTATGTGAAAAAAATGCCATTTTTCAAACATGTTGTAAAAACGTGCCATATGATGAAATAATGTAAATGAGGGTGTGAAAAACATTCCAGAAAGGTTTTCTTTGAAAAAAAAATTCATCATGAATTTTGGCGCAAAAAAAAAAACGCCTTACTATACTATGTGGAAAAATAATGCCATTTTTCAAACTGTTGTAAAAATGTGCCATATGATGAAATAATGTAAATGAGGGCGTTGAAAAACATTCCAGAAAGGTTTTCTTTGAAAAAAAATCATCATGAATTTTGGCGGAAAAAAAACCGCCTTACTATACTATGTCGGAAAAAAAATGCGATTTTTCAAACATGTTGTAAAAACGTGCCATATGATGAAATAATGTAAAGGAGGGCGTGAAAAACATTCCAGAAAGGTTTTATTTGAAAAAAAAAATCATCATGAATTTTGGCGGAAAACAAACGCCTTACTATACTATGTCGGAAAAAAATGCGATTTTTCAAACATGTTGTAAAAATGTGCCATATGATGAAATAATGTAAAGGAGGGTGTGGAAAAACACTCCAGAAAGGTTTTCTTTGGAAAAAAAATCATCATGAATTTTGGCGCAAAAAAAAAAACGCCTTACTATACTATGTCGAAAAAAATGCCATTTTTCAAACATGTTGTAAAAATGTGCCATATGATGAAATAATGTAAATGAGGGCGTGAAAAAACATTCCAGAAAGGTTTTCTTTGAAAAAAAATCATCATGAATTTTGGCGGAAAAAAAAAACGCCTTACTATAGTATGTCGAAAAAAAAATGCCATTTTTCAAACATGTTGTAAAAACGTGCCATATGATGAAATAATGTAAAGGAGGGCGTGAAAAACACTCCAGAAAGGTTTTCTTTAAAAAAAAGTCATCATGAATTTTGGCTGAAAAAAAAACGCCTTACTATACTATGTCGAAAAAAAATGCCATTTTTCAAACATGTGGTAAAAACGTGCCATATGATGAAATAATGTAAATGAGGGTGTGAAAAACATTCCAGAAAGGTTTTCTTTGGAAAAAAAATCATCATGAATTTTGGCGCAAAAAAACGCCTTACTATACTATGTCGAAAAAAAATGCCATTTTTCAAACGTGGTAAAAACGTGCCATATGATGAAATAATGTAAATGAGGCCGTAAAAAACATTCCAGAAAGGTTTTCTTTGAAAAAAAAATCATCATGAATTTTGGCGGAAAAAAAACGCCTTACTATACTATGTCGAAAAAAAATCCATTTTTCAAACATGTTGTAAAAACGTGCCATATGATGAAATAATGTAAATGAGGGTGTGAAAAACATTCCAGAAAGGTTTTCTTTGGAAAAAAAATCATCATGAATTTTGGCGGAAAAAAAAACGCCTTACTATACTATGTGGAAAAAAAAGCATTTTTCAAACATGTTGTAAAAACGTGCCATATGATGAAATAATGTAAATGAGGGTGTGAAAAACATTCCAGAAAGGTTTTCTTTGGAAAAAAAATCATCATGAATTTTGGCGGAAAAAAAAACGCCTTACTATACTATGTGGAAAAAATAATGCCATTTTTCGAACGTGTTGTAAAAATGTGCCATATGATGAAATAATGTAAATGAGGGTGTGAAAAACATTCCAGAAAGGTTTTCTTTGGAAAAAAAATCATCATGAATTTTGGCGGAAAAAAAACGCCTTACTATACTATGTCGAAAAAAAATGCCATTTTTCAAACATGTGTTAAAAACGTGCCATATGATGAAATAATGTAAATGAGGCCGTAAAAACACTCCAGAAAGGTTTTCTTTGAAAAAAAAAATCATCATGAATTTTGGCGGAAAAAAAACGCCTTACTATACTATGTCGAAAAAAAATTCCATTTTTCAAACATGTTGTAAAAACGTGCCATATGATGAAATAATGTAAATGAGGGTGTGAAAAACATTCCAGAAAGGTTTTCTTTGGAAAAAAAAATCATCATGAATTTTGGCGGAAAAAAAACGCCTTACTATACTATGTGGAAAAAAAAGCGATTTTTCAAACATGTTGTAAAAACGTGCCATATGATGAAATAATGTAAATGAGGGTGTGAAAAACATTCCAGAAAGGTTTTCTTTGGAAAAAAAATCATCATGAATTTTGGCGGAAAAAAAACGCCTTACTATACTATGTCGAAAAAAAATTCCATTTTTCAAACATGTTGTAAAAACGTGCCATATGATGAAATAATGTAAATGAGGGTGTGAAAAACATTCCAGAAAGGTTTTCTTTGGAAAAAAAATCATCATGAATTTTGGCGGAAAAAAAACGCCTTACTATACTATGTCGAAAAAAATGCCATTTTTCAAACGTGGTAAAAACGTGCCATATGATGAAATAATGTAAAGGAGGGTGTGAAAAACACTCCAGAAAGGTTTTCTTTGAAAAAAAAATCATCATGAATTTTGGCGCGAAAAAAAACGCCTTACTATACTATGTGGAAAAAAAAATGCGATTTTTCAAACATGTTGTAAAAACGTGCCATATGATGAAATAATGTAAATGAGGCCGTAAAAAACACTCCAGAAAGGTTTTCTTTGAAAAAAAAAATCATCATGAATTTTGGCGGAAAAAAAACGCCTTACTATACTATGTCGAAAAAAAATTCCATTTTTCAAACATGTTGTAAAAACGTGCCATATGATGAAATAATGTAAATGAGGGTGTGAAAAACATTCCAGAAAGGTTTTCTTTGGAAAAAAAATCATCATGAATTTTGGCGGAAAAAAAACGCCTTACTATACTATGTCGAAAAAAATGCCATTTTTCAAACGTGGTAAAAACGTGCCATATGATGAAATAATGTAAAGGAGGGTGTGAAAAAACACTCCAGAAAGGTTTTCTTTGAAAAAAAATCATCATGAATTTTGGCGCGAAAAAAAACGCCTTACTATACTATGTGGAAAAAAAAATGCGATTTTTCAAACATGTTGTAAAAACGTGCCATATGATGAAATAATGTAAATGAGGCCGTAAAAAACACTCCAGAAAGGTTTTCTTTGAAAAAAAAAATCATCATGAATTTTGGCGCGAAAAAAAAACGCCTTACTATACTATGTCGAAAAAAAAAAGCCATTTTTCAAACATGTTGTAAAAACGTGCCATATGATGAAATAATGTAAATGAGGGCGTGAAAAACATTCCAGAAAGGTTTTCTTTGGAAAAAAAATCATCATGAATTTTGGCGTGAAAAAAAACGCCTTACTATACTATGTGGAAAAAAAAATGCGATTTTTCAAACATGTTGTAAAAACGTGCCATATGATGAAATAATGTAAATGAGGCCGTAAAAAACACTCCAGAAAGGTTTTCTTTGAAAAAAAAATCATCATGAATTTTGGCGCAAAAAAACGCCTTACTATACTATGTCGAAAAAAATTCCATTTTTCAAACATGTTGTAAAAACGTGCCATATGATGAAATAATGTAAATGAGGGTGTGAAAAACACTCCAGAAAGGTTTTCTTTGAAAAAAAAAAATCATCATGAATTTTGGCGGAAAAAAAACGCCTTACTATACTATGTCGAAAAAAAATTCCATTTTTCAAACATGTTGTAAAAACGTGCCATATGATGAAATAATGTAAATGAGGGTGTGAAAAACATTCCAGAAAGGTTTTCTTTGGAAAAAAAATCATCATGAATTTTGGCGGAAAAAAAAACGCCTTACTATACTATGTCGAAAAAAAATGCCATTTTTCAAACGTTGTAAAAACGTGCCATATGATGAAATAATGTAAAGGAGGGTGTGAAAAACACTCCAGAAAGGTTTTCTTTGAAAAAAAAATCATCATGAATTTTGGCGCGAAAAAAAACGCCTTACTATACTATGTTGAAAAAAAATGCGATTTTTCAAACATGTTGTAAAAACGTGCCATATGATGAAATAATGTAAATGAGGCCGTAAAAACACTCCAGAAAGGTTTTCTTTGAAAAAAAAAATCATCATGAATTTTGGCGGAAAAAAAACGCCTTACTATACTATGTCGAAAAAAATTCCATTTTTCAAACATGTTGTAAAAACGTGCCATATGATGAAATAATGTAAATGAGGGTGTGAAAAACATTCCAGAAAGGTTTTCTTTGGAAAAAAAATCATCATGAATTTTGGCGGAAAAAAAACGCCTTACTATACTATGTCGAAAAAAAATGCCATTTTTCAAACGTGTAAAAACGTGCCATATGATGAAATAATGTAAATGAGGGTGTGAAAAACACTCCAGAAAGGTTTTCTTTGAAAAAAAAATCATCATGAATTTTGGCGCGAAAAAAACGCCTTACTATACTATGTGGAAAAAAAAATGCGATTTTTCAAACATGTTGTAAAAACGTGCCATATGATGAAATAATGTAAATGAGGCCGTAAAAAACACTCCAGAAAGGTTTTCTTTGAAAAAAAAATCATCATGAATTTTGGCGCGAAAAAAAAACGCCTTACTATACTATGTCGAAAAAAAAAGCCATTTTTCAAACATGTTGTAAAAACGTGCCATATGATGAAATAATGTAAATGAGGGCGTGAAAAACATTCCAGAAAGGTTTTCTTTGGAAAAAAAATCATCATGAATTTTGGCGTGAAAAAAAACGCCTTACTATACTATGTGGAAAAAAAATGCGATTTTTCAAACATGTTGTAAAAACGTGCCATATGATGAAATAATGTAAATGAGGCCGTAAAAAACACTCCAGAAAGGTTTTCTTTGAAAAAAAAATCATCATGAATTTTGGCGCAAAAAACGCCTTACTATACTATGTCGAAAAAAATTCCATTTTTCAAACATGTTGTAAAAACGTGCCATATGATGAAATAATGTAAATGAGGGTGTGAAAAACATTCCAGAAAGGTTTTCTTTGGAAAAAAAATCATCATGAATTTTGGCGGAAAAAAAACGCCTTACTATACTATGTCGAAAAAAATTCCATTTTTCAAACATGTTGTAAAAACGTGCCATATGATGAAATAATGTAAATGAGGGTGTGAAAAACATTCCAGAAAGGTTTTCTTTGGAAAAAAAATCATCATGAATTTTGGCGGAAAAAAAACACCTTACTATACGATGTCGAAAAATAATTCCATTTTTCAAACATGTTGTAAAAACATGCCATATGATGAAATAATGTAAATGAGGGCGTGAAAAACATTCCAGAAAGGTTTTTTTAAAAAGAAAATCATCATGAATTTTGGCGGAAAAAAAACGCCTTACTATACTATGTGAAAAAAAATGCGATTTTTCAAACATGTTGTAAAAACGTGCCATATGATGAAATAATGTAAAGGAGGGTGTGAAAAACACTCCAGAAAGGTTTTCTTTCTAAAAAAAATCATCATGAATTTTGGCGCGAAAAAAAACGCCTTACTATACTATGTCGAAAAAAATTCCATTTTTCAAACATGTTGTAAAAACGTGCCATATGATGAAATAATGTAAATGAGGGTGTGAAAAACATTCCAGAAAGGTTTTCTTTGGAAAAAAAATCATCATGAATTTTGGCGGAAAAAAAACGCCTTACTATACTATGTGGAAAAATAATGCCATTTTTCAAACGTGTTGTAAAAATGTGCCATATGATGAAATAATGTAAATGAGGCGTGAAAAACATTCCAGAAAGGTTTTCTTTGAAAAAAAAATCATCATGAATTTTGGCGCAAAAAACGCCTTACTATACTATGTCGAAAAAAATTCCATTTTTCAAACATGTTGTAAAAACGTGCCATATGATGAAATAATGTAAATGAGGGTGTGAAAAACATTCCAGAAAGGTTTTCTTTGGAAAAAAAATCATCATGAATTTTGGCGGAAAAAAAACGCCTTACTATACTATGTGGAAAAATAATGCCATTTTTCAAACGTGTTGTAAAAATGTGCCATATGATGAAATAATGTAAATGAGGGCGTGAAAAACATTCCAGAAAGGTTTTCTTTGAAAAAAAAATCATCATGAATTTTGGCGGAAAAAAAACGCCTTACTATACTATGTGGAAAAAAAATGCGATTTTTCAAACATGTTGTAAAAACGTGCCATATGATGAAATAATGTAAATGAGGCCGTAAAAAACACTCCAGAAAGGTTTTCTTTGAAAAAAAAATCATCATGAATTTTGGCGCAAAAAAACGCCTTACTATACTATGTCGAAAAAAAATTCCATTTTTCAAACATGTTGTAAAAACGTGCCATATGATGAAATAATGTAAATGAGGGTGTGAAAAACATTCCAGAAAGGTTTTCTTTGGAAAAAAAATCATCATGAATTTTGGCGGAAAAAAAAACGCCTTACTATACTATGTCGAAAAAAAATGCCATTTTTCAAACATGTTGTAAAAACGTGCCATATGATGAAATAATGTAAATGAGGGCCGTAAAAACATTCCAGAAAGGTTTTCTTTGAAAAAAAAATCATCATGAATTTTGGCGCAAAAAACGCCTTACTATACTATGTCGAAAAAAATCCATTTTTCAAACATGTTGTAAAAACGTGCCATATGATGAAATAATGTAAATGAGGGTGTAAAAACATTCCAGAAAGGTTTTCTTTGGAAAAAAAATCATCATGAATTTTGGCGGAAAAAAACGCCTTACTATACTATGTCGAAAAAAAATTCCATTTTTCAAACATGTTGTAAAAACGTGCCATATGATGAAATAATGTAAATGAGGGTGTGAAAAACATTCCAGAAAGGTTTTCTTTGGAAAAAAAATCATCATGAATTTTGGCGGAAAAAAAACGCCTTACTATACTATGTCGAAAAATAATTCCATTTTTCAAACATGTTGTAAAAACATGCCATATGATGAAATAATGTAAAGGAGGGCGTGAAAAACACTCCAGAAAGGTTTTCTTTAAAAAAAAATCATCATGAATTTTGGCGGAAAAAAAACGCCTTACTATACTATGTGAAAAAAATGCATTTTTCAAACATGTGGTAAAAACGTGCCATATGATGAAATAATGTAAAGGAGGGTGTGAAAAACACTCCAGAAAGGTTTTCTTCTAAAAAAAATCATCATGAATTTTGGCGCGAAAAAAAACGCCTTACTATACTATGTCGAAAAAAAATTCCATTTTTCAAACATGTTGTAAAAACGTGCCATATGATGAAATAATGTAAATGAGGGTGTGAAAAACATTCCAGAAAGGTTTTCTTTGGAAAAAAAATCATCATGAATTTTGGCGGAAAAAAAACGCCTTACTATACTATGTGGAAAAATAATGCCATTTTTCGAACGTGTTGTAAAAATGTGCCATATGATGAAATAATGTAAATGAGGCCGTAAAAAACACTCCAGAAAGGTTTTCTTTGAAAAAAAAAATCATCATGAATTTTGGCGCAAAAAACGCCTTACTATACTATGTCGAAAAAAATTTCCATTTTTCAAACATGTTGTAAAAACGTGCCATATGATGAAATAATGTAAATGAGGGTGTGAAAAACATTCCAGAAAGGTTTTCTTTGGAAAAATAATCATCATGAATTTTGGCGGAAAAAAAACGCCTTACTATACTATGTCGAAAAAAATGCCATTTTTCAAACATGTGGTAAAAACGTGCCATATGATGAAATAATGTAAATGAGGCCGTAAAAAACACTCCAGAAAGGTTTTCTTTTGAAAAAAAAAATCATCATGAACTTTGGCGGAAAAAAAACGCCTTACTATACTATGTGAAAAAAAATGCGATTTTTCAAACATGTTGTAAAAACGTGCCATATGATGAAATAATGTAAAGGAGGGTGTGAAAAACACTCCAGAAAGGTTTTCTTTCTAAAAAAAATCATCATGAATTTTGGCGCGAAAAAAAACGCCTTACTATACTATGTCGAAAAAAAATTCCATTTTTCAAACATGTTGTAAAAACGTGCCATATGATGAAATAATGTAAATGAGGGTGTGAAAAACATTCCAGAAAGGTTTTCTTTGGAAAAAAAATCATCATGAATTTTGGCGGAAAAAAAACGCCTTACTATACTATGTGGAAAAATAATGCCATTTTTCGAACGTGTTGTAAAAATGTGCCATATGATGAAATAATGTAAATGAGGCGTGTGAAAAACATTCCAGAAAGGTTTTCTTTGAAAAAAAAAATCATCATGAATTTTGGCGGAAAAAAAACGCCTTACTATACTATGTGGAAAAAAAATGCGATTTTTCAAACATGTTGTAAAAACGTGCCATATGATGAAATAATGTAAATGAGGCCGTAAAAACACTCCAGAAAGGTTTTCTTTGAAAAAAAAATCATCATGAATTTTGGCGCAAAAAACGCCTTACTATACTATGTCGAAAAAAAATTCCATTTTTCAAACATGTTGTAAAAACGTGCCATATGATGAAATAATGTAAATGAGGGTGTGAAAAACATTCCAGAAAGGTTTTCTTTGGAAAAAAAATCATCATGAATTTGGCGCAAAAAACGCCTTACTATACTATGTCGAAAAAAATTTCCATTTTTCAAAAAAATATGATGAAATAATGTAAATGAGGGTATGAAAAACATTCCAGAAAGGTTTTCTTTGGAAAAAAATCAACATGAATTTTGGCGGAAAAAAAACGCCTTACTAAAACCACAAGACGGAGTTTCTTTGCGAAAAGTTGCTTTTTTATTCTTCTTTATTTTAACCTATATAAACTTAGAGTATACATAGTGACAAGAAAAGACTAATACAATTGTCGCAGGCTATTTAATGATATAGTTGCTGTAATAACTGATAAAATTTGATTAGAAACGATAGAAGAGAAATGGCACAATAGGCACTTCTCTATCATTCCCACCATATGTATTGTATTATCGCCCAGCACTATGCTATACTATGACGTTTTTTGGACATGTTATACTATGACGATTCTATGCTATGACGTTTTTAGAGCGACATGCTATACTATGACGTTTTTTGGACGACATGCTATACTATGACGTTTTTTGGAAACATGCTATACTACGACGTTTTTAGAGTGACATGCTATACTATAGGCTTTTTTAATTGACATATGATGATGACATTTTTATTGTGTTTTTTTTGTTTTTTAGCAACATTTTATAAGAATTTGAACAGTTTTAAAATTACTATACTTTTACTTGTGCAATGAAATATTATTCTATGGCATTTTTAGACATATTATACTCTGATATTTTCTTGAATAACATACTATTTTGACAATATACTGCACTATGACATTTTTTGAAACACATATCATACATGACAATTTTAAGCAACATCCTATCACTTTGTGCGTTTCGAACCACATCATAATCTATGGGGGGGGGGGGGGGGGGGGTTCCGACATGCTATCCTATGAACTACAGGCCATACTATGTTATTCTTAAAAAGTATACTGTACTTTGACATTTTCTGAACTACATCCTAGACTTGGCGTTATACACAGAGTGCTTTGGTCACATGTTGATTTATAATCTAGATTTTTTCTGCTTTGTTTTTTGACGGGATTACCACAGACCTGACCGTGAACACCGTTGATACCCACCTGAGGGAGACGCTGCCTAAGATGTCAAGGCTGCTTAGTCGTGGCCTTTCTGGTCCTGCTCCAGAACGCCTTCATCAACTACGTCTTCTTTTGAAGAGGCCCTCAGATGCTGCAATCTCTGACCTTCAGGAGGAATTGCTACTTTCACTCTGTAACGAGACAATGGTTATTTTAAAGGCCCAGCTCCTGGCGGCTTTGAGTGAAAATTTAACATCAGGAGTTCTTCAGTGTCTGTTGGTCCAATCGGCCGAAGGACTGAATTACTGAACTGAAAACTGATCAAAACAGACAACGGACAGTAAAACTGTCTGTGGAAAATGTGCTGCTGCTCCAACGATGAATACTAACAAAGTAAAACAAACTTGGTGAAAGTGTTGCTTTTAGTGATTTTTTAATAAATAGCAAATATGAGGCTTTTATTTTTCTGGAAGTAAAAGGAAACATTGCTTATCCGTAGTTTCGATAACTTAACTTTAGTTGTACTTTAACCATGTTCTAACTGATAGATCATTGTTTTTATATTGACTGAAACCTGGTTGCAGCAGGAAGAATATGTTAGTCTAAATGAATCAACTCCTACTAGTCATACTAACTGTCATGTTTCTCGAATCACAGGCCGAGGAGGAGGAGTGGCAGCAATTGACCTCTCTAGCTTAAAAATGAACCAGAGACCTAAACCTAGTTATAGTTCATTTGAAAATCTTACTCTCAGTCTCTCTAATCCAGATTTAAAAGCTCAGAAACCAGTTTTATTTGTTGTTGTATATCGTCCTCCTGCTCCTTACTCTGAGTTTTTATCTCAATTCTCAGACTTTTTATCTGATTTAGTGCTCAGCTCAGATAAAGTGATTATTGTGGGTGGCTTCAACATTCATGTTGACGTGGACAGTGACAGCCTTACGACTGCTTTTAATTCAATATTAGACTCAATTGGGTTTTCTCAACATGTAAATAAACCAACTCATAGTTTTAATCATACCCTTGACCTCGTTCTGACTTATGGCATAGAAATCAAACAGTTAACAGTATTTCCCCGGAACCCTCTTCTTTCTGACCATTTTATGATAACATTTCAATTTACAACAATAGATTGTATAGGAGTTAAGAATAAATATCATTACAGTAGATGTCTGTCTCACAATTCGGTGACTAAATTTAAGGATATAATACCCTCTCTATTTAGTCCAGCACCACTTACTGATATAATGGAAGGGAAATATTATAATGTTACCCCCACAGAAGTGGATTATATTGTTAATAATGCTGCAGCCTCACTGCGTACAACACTTGATAGTGTTGCACCTGTAAAAAAGAAAGTTCTATCTCAGAGAGGACCTGCTCCTTGGTATAATTCCCAGCTGCGGACTTTAAAGCAGGCGTCCCGAAAGCTGGAAAGGAAGTGGTACGCCACTAATTTAGAAGAAGTTTATGTAGCTTGGAAAAATAGTCTAGTAATTTAAAAAAAGCTCTTCGTAATGCCAGGACAACATATTATTCATCTTTAATAGAGGAAAACAAGAACAACCCCAGGTTTCTCTTCAGCACCGTAGCCAGGCTGACAAAGAGTCAGAGCTCTGTTGAACCTTGTATTCCTTTAGCTTTGAGCAGTAACAACTTCATGAGCTTCTTTACAAATGAAAATTATTACGATTAGAGAAAAAATTACTCTGGCCCTTCCTGCAAATGTCACAGATGTATCATCGAGTACAGATACTTTAGAGTTGGCTGTAAGACCAGATGGATATTTAGAATTTTTCACCCCATACATCTCTCTGAACTCATTTCGATAGTTTCTACATCCAAACCATCGACATGTCTTTTAGATCCTATCCCAACTAGACTGTTCAAGGAGGCTTTACCTTTAATTAATTCCTCAATGTTAGATCTGATTAATCTCTCTCTAGTAACAGGTTATGTACCACAGGCTTTTAAGGTTGCTGTAATCAAACCTTTACTTAAAAAGCCCACTCTAGATCCAGATGTTTTAGCCAACTATAGACCAGTTTCCAACCTCCCATTTCTCTCCAAAATTCTGGAAAGAACAGTTGCAAATCAATTATGTGAACATTTACAAAGGAATAGCTTGTTCGAAGAGTTTCAGTCAGGCTTCAGAGTGCATCATAGCACAGAAACAGCTCTGGTGAAAGTTACTAATGACCTTCTCATAGCGTCAGATAATGGACTGGTCTCTATACTTATTTTATTGGACCTTAGTGCAGCATTCGATACAATCGACCACAAACTTTTATTACAGCGACTAGAACATTCTATTGCCATTAAAGGGACAGCACTGGACTGGTTTAAATCCTACTTATCAGACAGGTTCCAGTTTGTGCATGTCAACAATGACTCTTCTGAGCATACTAGGGTTAATCATGGAGTTCCTCAGGGTTCTGTCTTAGGACCAATACTGTTCACATTATACATGCTTCCCTTAGGCAACATTATTAGGAAGCACTGTATTAATTTCCATTGTTATGCTGACGACACTCAATTGTATTTATCTATGAAGCCAAATGAAACTAATCAGCTAGACTGCAAGATTGTCTTAAGGACATAAAGACCTGGATGACCTATAATTTCTTACTACTAAATTCAGACAAGACTGAAGTCATTGTATTTGGCCCCAAACATCTTAGAGAATTGCTTTCAAAGCATATAGCTACTCTGGATGGCATTACATTGGCCTCCAGTACTACTGTGAGGAACCTCGGTGTTATCTTTGACCAGGACATGTCCTTTAACTCGCACATAAAACAAATCTGTAGGACTTCCTTTTTCCACCTGAGAAATATTGTGAAAATCAGGAACATCCTGTCTCAGAGTGATGCAGAAAAACTAGTCCATGCATTTGTTACTTCTAGGCTTGACTACTGTAATTCCTTATTATCAGGTTGTCCCAATAGCTCTCTGAAACATCTACAGCTGATCCAAAACGCTGCAGCCAGAGTACTGACGGGAGTTAGCAAGAGAGATCATATTTCTCCTATACTGGTTTCTCTTCATTGGCTTCCTGTTAAATCTAGAATAGAATTCAAAATCCTTCTTCTGACATATAAAGCTCTTAACAACCAATCTCCATCATATCTTAAAGACCTGATAGTACCATATTATCCTAGCAGAACTCTTCGCTCTCAGACTGCAGGATTACTTGTTGTTCCTAGAATCTCTAAAAGTAGAATGGGAGGCAGAGCCTTCAGTTATCAGGCACCTCTCCTGTGGAACCAGCTCCCAGTTTGGGTTCGGGAGGCGGACACCCTCTCTATTTTTAAGACCAGGCTTAAAACCTTCCTTTTCGACAAAGCTTATAGTTAGGGCTGACTGGGGGACCCTGACGGGGTGAGCTGGTGTTTTCATTTGCACAACTGACTTCCCCTCTTGACGTCCCTTTAGTTTGCCCCTAGTTATGCTGCTATAGGCCTAGGCTGCTGGGGAACGTCTCTTGATGCACTGAGCCCTTCTCTAACTACCTATGTATTTATTACATATACCATTATTGCATTACATTCACTCTGTTTCTTTCTGTGTCCTTTCTCCGAGTGTCCCTGGTCTCAGAGCTGGATGCTTCAGATGTGTGGCTGTGTTTTATGGTCCTTGTGTCCCACCCCCACCCGTCTATCTCTATTTCTACCTCTTCTGTCCCTCTCAACCCGCCTGGCCAGCAGGCAGATGGGTCCCCCCACATTAGAGCCGGGTTCTGCTCGAGGTTTTTTTCCCTGTTAAAAGGGTGTTTTCCTTGCCACTGTCGCCTTTTGGCTTGCTCTGGGGGTCAGGCATATGGGTTCTGTAAAGCGTCTCGAGACAATTTGACTGTAATTGGCGTTATATAAATACAATTGAATTGAAATTGAATATTAAAATAGCTGCACTCCCTTTGTATATTTGGTCATTTTTTATGTTGCTGCTGTTTCATTGTAATTCCATTTTAATATCACTTTAAATACAGATCATTGAAAAGAAAAAACAGGCTATGAAATACTCAATGAGTTGATATGTCATCTGGTGTTAAACTGAATAAGAATTTGTAATAATATAAAATGTAACTGACTGAGCTGTATTAATGAAATTGAGATATTTCAAATTGAAAGAAACACAACATTGACTGAAAGATTTCAATTAAACCTTAAATTCATTTACCTAAGAAAATCATCCTTTAATGTCTTACCTTAAAATGACCTACGTTTTTAAAAAATATAGGTGCAAAGTAAAAGTTTCACACTAAAGATTAATCACTGATGAACATTTAATAGCTCAGCAGATATTCAGGATTACTGAAAACACAGAACGTTAACCTTACTGTTTTAATCACATTTAGGTTTTCTAAACATTACATTAATGTGAACCAGTGTTTCCATGAACAGTTTTTATTTATTAAATGTGCCACATTACAGTAACACAACACACTTCAGCTGTTTACATGAAACTGAAGACATTAGCTTGATACTACGTTAGTTTTAATGAGGCTACAAGTGGGCAGCTAGCTGGGTTAGCATCGCTAATATTAAAACTAATATTGACTGGATGCTAAATTTCTTCTCTGGTGAAGACACACAGAAACAAACTCCACCAACATCTGGAGTGCATGGCACATACTATATCTGACACTAAAGCTGCATATAAAGTGCATTAAAAGCGGCATTGATACGAAAATAAACATTAACTTACCGAACTATCAGAGTCCTTTCAGTGTCTGCTGGTAGCATCATCCGAAGGTAGAAAACTGGTTAAAACAAGTCAACGGGCAGGAAAACTGTCTGTGGAAAATGTTCTGCTGCTCCACCGATAAACCAAGCACCAGTTATTCTATCAGAATTAATCCAAACGAGGAGAGCAGAGTCTGTGTTGCCTTTTCCATAGGACCTGTCAATTATTCCAGACCGGACTGTCAATCAAGAAACCCCGCCCCTTGGCTTCGCAAAACTTTATTGCTCTATAAAATAAATCAATATGGATTTATTTTAAGATCGGCCACCTGATGTGTCATATTGAGCATGAAAACTAACGGAAAGTATTATATTGTCTATGCACTGTACTCTGCTTGGCTCCATACTTGCTGATGACCACTTCTGGTCTCAGAAAATGAAAAAACTGACATTTTTTTTGTTTCTGTCTCTTACTGATTGTATTTTTTGTCTTATTCTAAATATAAAATGAAAGCATTTGTAAAATTTCCTATATCACTGTTTGACCATGAAAAGGAATAACGCCTGGTATGTAAATTTTCATTTTTGTATTTTAAAAGGAAAATCAAATAACCAGTGGTTTTTTTTGTTTCAATTTCCGTTTCAGAGCGGAAAATCGAATTGCTAGATAAATACACAGACCCAAAAGGATCGAAATGTGACCAAAAAGCATGATGAAGAGATATAAAATGACTACTCGACCACAAAAAGGCAACAATGGCATGTAAGAGGGCCAAAATGTGACAGAAAATGACGATATAGGGATCTAAAATAACAATTAAAGCTGCAAGTAGCGTTGGAGGGGTACTCGCATCCTTGCTGGTTGGCGAATACACGCACGTCCACTAGGTGACGCTGCGAGCGAAAGTGTATATTGGCCTATGGATGTGATCACGTCTGCACTCTGATGAACATTTCAGTCAGATTGGACCATGTACAGGCTAGTTATAGAGCTTTATATTCTATCCACCAGGTGGCGCTATGACTGTGGCTGTATCTCAGCCTGTGAATGTCATCAGGGCTGGACTCTGATTATACATGTCAAGTTTGAGGGAGATTGGAGCATGTTTAGGGCAGTTACACAGCAGTTGATGTGTCATGTCGAAGCATCAAAGTTCGGGAGACCGCCATGGCCACGCCCTCAGACATTTTGATAACTTGTGATTACCCATGCTTGGAGTACATACTGGCTGAATTTCATATCTATCGGTGTTACTCTGTTTGAGGTGATAGCTTTTCAAAATGTCAAAAAATGATCCAATATTTAAGGTTGGTTTTAAATTCTAGAAAGAAGAAGAAGATTAAAGAAAGAAAATACATAAAAAAGAAGCAATTAAATAAATGGGAAAAAGTTAAGACAATTAAACTTTTATAAAGTATGGGGGGAAAAAAGATGTATGAAATTTAAGAATTGTAATAATAAACAGGAAATGTGTAAATAAGTGTTGTAGTCTTTTGAAGTTAATTGATGGATAGCCGTAGTGAGAGACTGCCAGACAATGGGGTAGAAATAAAAATGAGAACAAACAATGAAGCACGGGGTTCCGAGCGGGAATCGAACCAGGGCCTCAGCGTTGAGGGCCTACTACATGCGTCAGTGTCGTAACTCGCAGAGCTATATGATCACACATGTTGGCTGACAGCAAAGGTGTATCAATGCAATGGTAAATCTAGGGGCAGGGCTTAGACAGGAGGGAAGGTCCTGACAGTAGTACATTCAAAAATAATTAATTGAAAAAATTCATTTTTTTGCCATAATTTAATTTTAGGTCCAACTGACCCAAAAAATTCCTAAAATAAACTTATTGTTTTTCCGTCCGCATCGTGGTTGAAAAAGGTAGACCTTTAGGTTAGCTATATCGACGATGCGGACGGAAAAACCAAAAATTATTTTCTCAGAATATTCGGCTGCTCAGAATTAAAATTAAAAATATTTTTGTGTAATATTTAATTCCCAGAATTTTTATTACAGCTGTCAGGACCTTGCTGATTAACCCTATGCTTGCCCATTTGACTTTTTCTTGCATTTATACACGTTTTGAAAGACGCAACGCGTGTGCTCGTATAGCTCTACGGGTTACGCCACTCACGTGTATACTACGTTCCCACCGCTGAAGCCCGAGTTCGACTCCCGCTTGTACATCCCATGTTTTATAAGCTGGCCTACCTCTTATTTCTAACCACGTTGTCTGGCTGTCTCCCACTACGCCTATCCAAACAAAAAGTGAAATCAACTACTACAATTAGTTATATATTTCTATGCTTGCTTACACTTTTACAGCTTAAACACATTAACACTTTCACTAGGAATTAAACCCAATTTCCTATGAAAACTTTACATATACAATTACACATTCTCATCTACTACAAATTCTTCACATTACAAACTACAAGAATTTATACATTTTGTTGAAAATAATCTTTTAACTCATCACATCCAATAATACTTTTCACTCAACAATTACACATAAAAAATACAAAACAGTTGTGCATCTAATATTATAACATCTTGAACAATGACAAAAGACCAAAACTAAACTTTTGAGATGAATCAAAACATTTCAAAAAAACCACTGACACTTTTGATTATCTAATTACACAGAACACACAATAACAAAATCCTAAACAGAAAAATTTTTACATTTCTTTTTTTTTGATTTTCTTTATTTTCCTTAAGTGTAGCATAACATAGAGTACATTATACATACAATATTTCCATTACTATCCTCTTTTTTGTAAACTAAGATAATACATTAGAATATGAAATAAAACAGAAGAAAAAAACACACAAATTGCAAAAACTTAGAATAGATTGAGAGAGATGCAACATTGTGCACAATGACATTTCAGAAGTAAGAAAACATAATATGAATCACTAAGCTTAATAGTCCAAATAGATCATGTGATCTCAACAAAGTCTGCTTCAATTAATTTTACATGTCCCACCCAATTTCTCCATAATTTTACAAATAGTTTCTTTTTAAGTCTGATTGAAAATGTTTTTGACTCCATGATATACACCTCTTTACTATATTTGTCCACTCTGACACCTTGTAATAGCTTTTTAGCTCCTGCTGTCAAAATTAAAAAGTTATTATTTATTGAACTGTGTAATTTGTTATAGTTTCCCATAAATACTGTGGAAAACTGAAAAGGATAATTATTTGCCCTGAATATGCTGATTAATTCTTTGTGTAAGTCAAGCCAAAATGACTGTAACTTTGGGCATTCCCAAAAAATATGCCAATGTCCAGCCTCCTGGGCCCCACACCGTCTCCAGCAGCAAACTGAACCTGTACCAAAGTGAGCTGAACCAAAGTGTACATTGCCTAATGCCAAATTTACATATCTTAAAACTTTTTCTATTCTGAAACAAATACATCTGGTTGTTTCTTCAAACACTTCCTCTTTCTAAGTTCTGACTTGCACTATGAATTGATTTACTAATAACTCTTTCCTCAAAACTGCTTGCCTCATAAAGTCTACTAATAGTTGAAATCATTGATCAAACTAATGTTACGTTCTGATCACCACTAACTATACTTTTCAGTGAATACAATCAAAGTTTCTTCACCATTTCTAAATAGCACCCAGGTGAACATCTCACCAAAACTCAAATGGAACCTCTAAATGTGAAATCAAGACTCATGTTCACAACTTTTAAGGCTTCAATTAAACAGAAATTTCTAACTAACACAGAAGTACTGAGACACTTTGCACATTTCAGTCCTCAGACTATCTGACATTTCAAACTAACAGACAACTACACATGGACAGAGACGACACAAGTCCTTGGACTATCTGAAGGTTCTAGTTTACAGACAACTACTGTGAAACTGGAAAAATTTCAGCCCTCACACTGTGTGAAAGCTCATCTCCTCAGGACTCAACAGATCTGTACACTTTGAACATCTTGGAAATCACAGTTCAACCCTCCAGCACAAAGCCTAAACTCCAACCTCCTGACAAAAACCGTCAACTCCAAACTCAAGTTAAAAATTAAAGCTGCAAGCAGCGTTGCACAGGTCATCGCATCCTTGCTGGTCGGCGAATCCACGCACATCCACCAGGTGGCACTATGACTGTGGCTGTATCTCAGCATGTGAATGTCATCAGGGCGGGACTCTGATTATACATGTCAAGTTTGAGGGAGATTGGAGTATGTTTGTGGCAGTTACACAGCACTTGATGTTTCATGGCGAAGCATCAAAATTCATGAGATGGCCACGCCCTCAGACTTAAGGTGAGCATTTTGATAACTTTTCATCACCCATGCCTGGAGTACATCCTGGCCGAATTTCAGCTCTCTCGGTGTTACCCTGTTTGAGTTGATAGCTTTTCAAAATGCACAAAAATGACCCCAAATCGTCACAACATATGACATATAATTCAAAATGGCCGACTTCCTGTTGGGTTTTGGCCATGGGTGTCAATTACATTTTTGTGTGTCTTGACAAGTTACATATGCCTACAAAGTTTCATCATTCTCGGTGACACATACTGGCCATAGTAACCGTTTGAAAATTTCCAGGTGGCGCTATGGAGCCATTTTGCCACACACATGTGCAGTTTCCCTAAAATATCACATGGGTTGCCGCTCCAGATATGTGTGCAATTTTGGCGAGCATTTTTTACCTGTCAAAAACTACTTTGTTTATTACGGCAACGATGCGTTGCCACGGCAACAGTGTTTTTAGAATCGTCAAAATCTTCACACTGTGGCATCGTCTAGGCATGACCAGTCAGCTGACCAATTTTCCAGATGATATGACAAAGTTTCCGGCAATGGTAGGTGCAAATGTAATGACAATTACTTCCTGTTGCCAATAGGTGGCGCTATGAGTATTTCTAAATTTATGAGTGTGGATGTGTTCAGACCCGGACGGTGTCCACCATATCAAGTTTGGTCCAGATTGGACCATTTCCAGCTGAGTAATTAAGAATTCAATTTTCATGGCGAGAAATCGAAATTCGCCGCGCCGCCACAGACACGCCCTTTGATGACGAGCCACCATTTTCTCTGGGGATCATCGTCAATGTGTTCTGGCTTATGTCACCAAATTTGAGGTGAATCTGATCAACCTGCTTAGAATAGTACCTCAAAATGTAAAAAATGTCAATTTCCTGCTACCACAAGGTGGCGCTATGACTGTCAATGCATATAACCACATGTATGCTGTCAGGGCCCGACTCCAATTTCAGGCAGATTGGACCATGTACAGCAGAGTTAGACACCACTTCCTGTTTCATGGCGAAGGATCCATTTTGTTGCGAGTCGCCATGTCCACACCCTTTGAAATGAGATGAACATTTTGATAACTTTTCATCAGGTCGCGTGTTGGCATATGTTGGCCAAATTTGACGTCTCTCGGACTTATCCCCGACGAGTTATTAATTTAAAAAAATTTACAGCTAATTCTAGATGGCCGACTTCCTGTTGGGTTTAGGACGTGGCCACGATTGACTTTTTTGGGTTTCCTGATGTGCTGAATATGCCTACAAAATTTTGTAACTGTCGATGAAACGTGGTGCAAGTTGGCCATAATGACCAAATTTTCAATTTTCCAGGGGGCGCTATGGAGCCATTTTGCCCCCCACACATGCGCAACTCCCATTAGTGGGAGCCCTTAGTGTAAGAAAAGTGCACTTCTGGATAAAATTTTGGCTTTTAGCCCAGAGTTAATATATACTATAAGGAATAAAAAAAATGATGGAAGCACTTCCGCCGACCCCTGTGGCGGCCGCTTTCTGCATAGAGAAAATGTCATATTTCTGCACAATGGTATTTGAATTAAGTGATTTTGGTATCGGAACGGGGGTTTGTCGGCATCCTCATTTTCATGGGGAGGGTATTACAGGTATACTATGTCAAAATTAGCTGTACTAGGTCAATTACTACCCATTTACACTCCAATTGACTGTATTTGATCCTGTTGTTGTCAGGCATATTACAACAAAGAAAAGTAATATATTATCTTTGATACAAAATGTACAATAAACCAGTTGTAAAAGTACAGATAGATAGCTCTTATATTGTAGTCGCTTCCTCTGGGATTTATGGAAACCACCATATGTCAAGTATTGCAAACGACATGCAACCATTCGGTTCTCAGCAAAAGGTCCACTGACCGGATGTCTAGGTTCTTTTAGTAACCGAACACAAATTGCTTGATAAAAGTTGTCATGTCACATTTGTCCAATTTCATTTGTCATGAAACACTTTTATGTGCACAAGACAAAAAATAGCTTCATAATATGCTCCCTCGATCCCGCCAAAGCCTTTGATCAAGTTGACGGTTGCAAAGTGGGACAGATGGAACTGCTCGTAGTATGACTATATATATCTATAGTTCACCAGTGGTAAATATCACTTGGACTATGTGTCGGACGCCATTTTCCACTTGTCAACTCATGTTTAGCACATTACCAGAGGAGGTGAATGCAGCATAATACTTGATTTAAAGGAATGGACCAATCCAAGATGGCCACAAACTACATTTAAAAGCATATTTCTGCATAATGTGTGCCGACTTCTGTTACCTTGACAGGGTCAAATCATCTTTTTTCAGGTTTCTGAGGTTATTTGCAAAGTAAACACATTTTCTGGGCCGAGGATCACAGCCTTGGGGCTTTGTACATCAAATATTTATGTAAATGCAATATCCGAATAGCCAAACCATATAGGGTAATGATATTTTACATGTACTCACCTTTATTTAGGGCTAACCTTGCTGTTATTTATTCAAGAAAAACTGCTTCTCTGTCGATGCCAGGGCGGATGTGTCAATAATGACACCCTCTAATTAAGATCTTCTACCTTAGTTTCTTGAATGTTATACTTTCCAGTATGTGTTTAAGCTAGTGTTAGTATAAGGAGCATTAAGCAATGTATCCGATGTGCTTTAAAACTATGAAAACCAAAAAAAAAGTGTAATGCATATATAAATTGTACCCGTTTCTGTCAATGCAAAAGCTTTTATGTTAATCATGTTCAAATTTCTCTGGAACTTCGTTCTTTCTTATATATATATATATATATATAATATATATATATATAATATATATATGCTGTTGTTAGCATAGTGCAAGTATGTCAGAATGTTATCACTATAAATTTTGTATATCAATTCTATACCTGCCAAGAGGTGTAACAGCTGCTCTAGAATGACCTTGATTCGCGTTTTTTTAAGGTAACTGACCTTGACTTTGACCATAGTGACATGACCTTTAACCTGAAGAGATGGCAAACCTCCAACAATCAAATCAGGACCTTGGAAAACATCTAGTTTGACACAAAAATCAAACTACTCAAACCGCTTTATACAGAAAAATGGCTTTATCTCTATGCAGGTGGCAGCCATATTGGATTAGTCCAAAATGGCTGCCAAAGAGGGAAGCGGAAGTGCTTCCATCAATTTTTTTTTGTTCCTCATGGTCCAAAGTATCTCTGAGCAAACAGCCAAAATTTGATCCGGAAGTGCACTTTTATGGGGTGTATATGCACTTAGGTCCCTCACTACATAAAATATCAAATTTTTCGCCAGTCCTGATGAGCATGCCAAGTTTCACGCGTTTTGGGGTATGATAAGGCCGCCAAAAATGGCGATTTCCCGTCGCACAAATAATAATAATAATAATAATAATTCCTTGCATTCCAATAGGGTCTTCGCACCGTCGGTGCTCGGACCCTAAAAATGACAGACTAAACATCTGCTGGCAGATGTAAAAGGACAGATATGTAACATAAAACGACCATAAAGAGATGTAAAAGGACCAAAATGGCAATCAAGTAATGCAAAAAGAATTTGGTGAGAGAAATATCCATAAAGAGATGCAAAATTAGTCAATTGAGATACAAAACGACCATTAAGAGATGCAAAACGATCTGAATGAGCCAAAATGGCAAGAAAGAGATGCAAAACAACTAAAATGATACACAAAACAGCCATCGAGAGAGGTAAAACGATGAAAATATTCACAAAACAACTGCTACCAAATGGAAAGGACTAATATATGACAAAACATGTATACATAGATGAACAATGATGAAAAAGAGACAGAAAACAACCACAAAGAGATGCAAAAAGACCAAAATAAGACAAAATGGCAACGAGGAGATGACCAATATGATACCCGTAACGACCGTGAAGACGCAAAATGAAACAAGAAAGCCAGCAAAGTAAAGCAAAAAACGAGCATACAGAGATCCGAAAGGCGTTAAATGAGACCAAATGTCAACAAAGTCACGCAAAATGAACTTACATGACTCAAAACATTCATAATGAAATGAAAAATGACTAAAAAGATACACAAAACAACTATTAAGAGATGTAAAAAGACCAAAATGTGACAAAATGACCATAAAGCAGTGACAAATGACCAAAGAGACAAAACAGCAACAAAATGATGCAAACAATGAAAATGACATCCAAAACAACCACTAAAAAATGCAAACGAACAAAAACAAGACAATTATATTGTGCTCCAAAACAACTACAAAGAAATGTCAATCAACCTACTGATGTACATTTCCCAAATGTGATGCAATACAAAGACACGAAAAATGGTCGAAATTACACACAAAACAGGAGCAGAGATGCCAAATGGAACAAAAAAAAAAACCCCAAGACAGAGATGCAAAATGACCACAAAAAGAAACTAAATTGATGTTATGTGAGAAATGAAGAGTAAAATGGGACAACAAATAACCACAAAGAAACTCCACATGACGCAAAAACATATGAAGCTGCAAACGTGAAGAAACAAAGCAACCACAAATCAAGTCGACGTGCTTTTCAGGTTGGGGTTTTGCTCCTCTGTGGGAGAGTCGGGGGCCTTTTACACATCTGTACACAGCAGCCCATTGCGTCATTATCCGTTAATGGGAACGATTTAATAATATGATTTTAAAAACAAACACTCTGTTATCTGAGCAGATGTTGGAACAATGTCGTGTCGACTTGTTGCTGTTTAGAGAAGCAGGACTCCAGCCAGGCCGTCTGCACAGGAACCGCCTGAGAGAACTGACGCACCACATCCTTCAGCTCCTGGTTCGGGGAAACAAATTGCAGTTGTGGAATATGACAAAGTACATCTGAGGTGCCTGTAGTGTTTCCACTTTCTACTTCTACTCCACTACAGAGAAATGTTTACTTCACTACATTTATTTGACCGATTTAGTCACTGCAAGGTCAAACTCCTGCACAAAGACATAAAAAAAACTTCACAAATGATGTTTTATTACAGATCATCCCACTTAACAGCTGATACAAGTACAGCATTAGTCCATTAATCCGTTAAGTGACAGAAATTCTGCCACTATTTTATTAATAGTTTGAAGAACTTGTGACAGCACGTACCAACATTTAAACGATAAAAGCAGAAAAATAATCAGTAGATTGATCCATAAGGAAAATAATCATTAGTCGCAGATAAGAGTGGAAAATAAACTTCACCTCAAGTAACTACAACGACAAAATCTTGCTTTGACATTAATGCATAAGTGATAATAATTCAATGATATACGGAATGGCAGTACAACAATCATCAAGTCAGGGTGCTTTTTCTGCATCAAGAACATTTACTTTTATTACTTTAACCCTGTAAACCCCACAGTTTTTTAATATATATTATATATATATATATATATATTATATATATATATATATATATTATATATACACATACATACATACATATACATAATTTTTGTTTTTTCATAAATTTTCCTCTATATTTGGGTTTATATATTATTATCCATCCATCCATTATCTATACACCGCTTAATCCTCACTAGGGTCGCGGG
Organism: Amphiprion percula; assembly: GCA_003047355.2. Lineage (NCBI taxonomy): Eukaryota > Metazoa > Chordata > Actinopteri > Pomacentridae > Amphiprion > Amphiprion percula. The sequence continues at coordinate 8,706,804 of CM009709.1, forward strand.
GGGGGCTGGAGCCTATCCCAGCTGACTCGGGCGAAGGCAGGGGACACCCTGGACAGGTCGCCAGTCTGTCGCAGGGCTACATATATAGACAAACAATCACTCTCACATTCACACCTACGGGCAATTTAGAGTAATCAATTAACCTCAGCATATTTTTGGACTGTGGGAGGAAGCCGGAGTACCCGGAGAAAACCCACGCATGCACAGGGAGAACATGCAAACTCCATGCAGAAAGATCCCGGGAAAGCCGGGACGTGAACCAGGGACCTTCTTGCTGCAAGGCGAAAGTGCTAACCACTACGCCACTGTGCAGCCCTATATTATTATTATTATTTATAGTTTCTGCTTTTATTTTATTTTTGCTCATTTTTTTCTACACTTGGGTTTTACAGGGTTAAGTACATTTTGTGATACTTTACTTAAGTCACATTTTTATCGCAGAAATTCTACTTGCAAAAAAATACGCTTACAGTCTGCCATTACAGCACATTTACTTAAGTAAAGGATGTGAATACTTCCTCTGTCACCGATTAATGCGTTATCACTTGGCGGTTAATGATCTGGAAACTCTTAGCTGCCTACAAACATCTGCCATGGTCTACATTTCCTTTCAAATGTCTGACAAACGAGTAAGAGTGGAAAATAAATGTCAGACTACCGTCAGTGAAGCTCACCTGTGAGTGGATGTCGTGCTCCACCTCTGCTACGATGTGTGTGACCTCTGGACTCATGATCTCCTCCTCGTCGCCATCATAAGTACACTTCAGCTAAGGAGCTGTGACATTATTTTTGACACCAAACTGTAACTGACTACCTTTACCACACAGGTACACAGATAAATATCAAATTAAAAACTATTACTGGTGTTTTAATGCAATATGTTGCCCGTTTCACCTCAGTTCCTGAGCTAACTTGAAGTTAAAGGTTAACTGCCGCTTAAGTTGTATATATAAGTATAAAGTATTCGTCAAAGTACATGAACAGGTAACATGGTAAAGTGAAATAACATCAAGATAACTCACCGTCTCTGCTTTAACTTATTAAGCCTCCACCAGTTAATGCAGAAAATAGAACCGAAATTTTACCTTCAAGCAGCCTCGATGCGTCCTAATTCAATTAATCATCAGTCATTAGTCGTCTTCAGCGTCACGTCCGCAGCACCGATGTGAAATATTGATGGAGCAACTTAATTAAGACTATCAAACTCTTCATTTCCTGAATTCTGGTGTATTTTATGCACCACTTTGTTCCTTTTCTGCATCAACTTTCTGTGGCAATTCAGAATGTCATGAAATATAATGCAGAAAGGCTTTCACATATTCCACGCATATTTGGAACGGTATTCTCCTGTACATCACTTTTTCTCATCTAATACTTTTCTGCTGATTTAACACACATATAGGCATGATTTACACTCTTTAGTTTGGGTAAGTAACCTGTTCAAATGCGCATGTGGCACTTTTTGACGTCAAACATGGACACATCCCTCGCTTGCCCTCTAATCCACACCTAGGTAAATGAAATACATCTGCTTATTTCACAGTTGTGGTTCTTCAGCTTTTCTGGTTCTTCTCTTCACACAAACCCACCCACAAACACACAAACATAGCTGTGACAGATTATAAAAAAAAAAAAAAAAAAAAACCTGACATAAAGGATATGTGATAAGGTATCGGGCCAGCCTCTTCCTCTCTGATGCAGCCAGGTTGTAGAAAAACACTCTGACGCCCCTCATGAAACTGGGGAGCTGTGCGGAGCTCTGCGTCGAGGTCGAGGGTCCCGGGATTTCTGCCTCGGTTTCATCAGTCGACTTGTTCCGCAGCTCAGTTTCAGGGGAGGAAGTCGAGGTCGCACAGGTGGAAGTCTGAGGTGCAGCTTTTTCTTGACAGTTCTGCTGTGATAGTATCTATCAGCCAGGTTAAGGGTAAATTACTCCAACTAATATCAGTGGTTTTTAGGGTTTATGCGTTTAAAAAAGTGCCTCTACAGTCACTGCTTGTCAGAAGTTACATATTTAGAGGTTTTTCTTTCCATTAAAATAATCCCTTCCTGCCTTTGAATAGCTTCGACGTACTCTATATTCTCGCCCCCTCTAGCATGTTCAGATCTATGGAGTCGCCGCCTCTTGATCGACCGCTCAGAGTCTCTGCAGCTCAAGCACACCAGCTCACCTACTCAGACACTGTAAAACTACTCTACACTAACCCAACAGCAAGTTGTATACATCCTTGAAGTGGAAACTGATACTGAAGAACAATGATACAGAAAGCTTCACTCTGCAAGTTGACAGGATTGGTTCTTTAGGTTTGTTTTTGAGACCGTCATTAATACACTGCAGTTTCAAGGTGGAAATGCTCAAGCCATTGTGTTGATTGCTTATTCCACTCACAATGTGTCTTCTAGCACAGTGCTCCCCAAGCACCGGGCCACGGACCTGTACTGGGCCATGGGTCATTTGGTACTGGGCTGAACAGAGAATAAAAACGTTTTTTTTAATATTTTATTTCTGGCAGAGTCTGCAGGTTGTTTTATTTTGACAAATGACTAGATCGTCTTCCCATTGCTTCCGTCGGTGCTTGTTTCCCGCATTTGATGTTAAATGAAGCCGTCAATCTGACAAATTAATAACAAATGTCTCTGGAGAACTTCTTTTAAACGATGGAGAGACTTGATGCTGACACAGAAGAAAACGTGAGTAAATATTTCTCATAGCAAGTCATATTATTTGTTCAGGGACTCCTTCTTTACAAAAAAAAAAAGATCATTATTACTTCGCCAAGGAACACAGCAGAGTTACGTGACGATCGGCGCTCGGTTGGTCGGTCGGGTCTGTCTGTCCGTCAGTCTGTTAGCAACATTACTCAAAACAGAATAACGTATTTGTATGAAATTTTCAGAGAAGGTCAGAAATGACACAAAGACAAGTGATTAGATTTTGGCAGTGATGCAGCTTATTGTCTGGACCCACGGATTTGTTCAAGATTTCTGTATCATTGCCAGATAGCGGCACAGCTTGAGCTGCCTGCTGACAATCCCATGATTGCGATCCTTCCACAGATCGACTGTTGCAGACTTATCAGGACTTATCCATCGGAAATCATACAAGGAACAACCGATTAAATTGTGGGAGTGTTTCGGAATCCCATTAATTCCCACCGCCCGCTACATATTTAGGTCACGCGATTCGGTATCCATACATAACGTACACATGCATAACACGTCTGTGCTCATCGCAAGGTCATTTTCAAAAAAACTTTCATGCATCAAAATTGACACAACGACTGAGCAACCTTGACGAAGTACTGTGCTCTCTGAATGGTTTTCTTGTTTGTTAAATGTGCCATCATCGGTCTGTCGAAAATCGTCTCGCTTGAATCCTTTGGTGCAAAAATGGTTGGAGACTGCTGTTGTAGCATGTAAAAAAACACCCTATAACAAGGTCAAAAACATGAAGTTTACAAGCGGAAGTCTTTAAAAGATACATAAATGTGGGGATGCCTCTGGAAGCCAGGTGTTTCCTGATGAGCCTCTCTGTGCCGTACCAGTTGAAGCCTTTGGTGGAATGACCGATACGAGGAAGATGAACGCTTGCTTTATGGGCTAAAGACAAAAACAGACAGTCAGCTGCTAGCAGGGGATATTATATATTAGATTATATAGCACCTCCACATTTCAATGAACAGAGCAGTGCTTTCATTTCCATCTTTGCCTCAAAATGAGGCCGAAAGTAAGCTTGACCTGAACTCAGCGCAGCTCTTGGTGGCCAAATGTAAGTAAAACTGCACCTAAATCATCTCATTAACTGGACATCTTCCTATTGAGATTCACTAAACATCTCATATGCATGTTTAGGTAGATGCTAGCTAGACAGCTATGCACAGAGAAGCTTCTAGTCTCCACTCAATTACTGTGGCACAGCAGCTCAGAGAAGTGTGTGACCAGAAATTACTGCGAAAAGAGTGACAAATGTGTTCTAATGTCAGATTGAAGGATGAAAACAAGTGATTTTATCTGCAAGGGCTGGAGTTGAGAGTTTCTCATGAGCATTTGCACCTTCAATATTGCAGTGAATATTTTTTTATGTAGTTGTGGGAAGTTGGGGCAACTGTTGTAACTGCTGAAAAAGTATGAAGCTTTTCTCAATAACATAAAACAGTTTTTCTCAATAACATCAAACTGCAAGTTTTCTCCGTTTATCTGTTGTGTACAATAGCTGGAGGGAATTTAAATTCCTGTCTCATGTGTTGTTCCTTAGTAAATGCATTCGTAAGAATTTGTCTGTACAAACACACAGCGATGCCAAAAAGACACAAAGCTTTTTGCACAGTCATCAGACGCCGCTTTCAAGTTGCCCCACCTTTCCTTCTGTCATCACACACGATCAGTATGTGTTACTTTAGCTCATAGCACTAAAAACAAACTTGCTATTACATGGAATAACTTGAATATTAAGAGCTTGATTCTACCCTTTTTTCTTTTGGCTGCAGCATAAATCTTCTTCAGACCTTCATCCAGCGCAGTCAGAAAGATCCCAGACAGGTTGTTGGCTTTGTCTCGTTGCTGCGCCACGATCAGGGCCAACTGAGGTAACAGGAAGGAATTGTAAACAGGTTAAGGTGGTATCTAATCGCTGTCACAGTTTTATCGTTCACAGCTCTGCCACACCTTTGAAATTCTGCCACCACGCAAAAAACTAAGCATGTGCATCACACTGTTGAGCACGACTGCTGCAGAGAAGAAACTCATTAAAAAGGTGTGACCTGAAAGGAAAGGGTGTTCACGTCTGCTGATTTCATTTCGCCTCGAAACACCCACTAGGCTCCAATACGGGTGAAATACTGCCACTCCAGCTTAAATGTCACTGGCATATTTGTAAATCAAATAAACCATTTTACCTTGTAATAGAAGAGCATACGAACCAAAATGGCAGATTTTTTAGCTTTTTCTCTTATCTATGATGGCAGATACTTGTTGAACCATAATATGATGCACGCTGTTTTCACCTTATAAGGTAGGGATCAACCGATTATCAGTGTATTGGATCATCAGATCTGTTAATCAGCATTTTCTAGCATTGTTTTTATTGATTTTTTTCTTAAACAGATGAATTTAAATATATTTATTTGGCTCTGATGCATCTCTAGTCAGCACTCGAGCACTATGCGACTGGTTACATGTCACAAGTATAGTCCATAGTCTAATGAGAGCGGTGGATAAACGTGGAAAAGTTTTCTATTAATTAAACATGTAAAACGGGAATTTGCGTTTTTCTAAATTGCAAAATCAAGACTTTCATTTTTTGGCCATCGTTCACTAACAATAAGCATCTGCGAGAAATGAAATGCTTCTGAGCTTTTAGTGAAAAAGGCGGCTGCACGTTCAGGGATTTCACAGAACCTACTTGATCTTGGCCGCTCGGTCTGGACTGTTTGTCGTCGATGGGGAAAAGCAGCACATTTCCAAGGTCCAAATCTGAAACAAATATTATGTCCACCCTTTTAGTTTGTAATTTATTGCTCTCAACCACACCCCACAGGTATTTTCCTTGTAATCATGACTAATTGTACCTTTCATCTTGCCAGCCAACTCATACTGCTTCCGCGGTTCATCGGATCTCACCTCCAGCGCTGTAAACAAGCCTCCTCGGCCCCACCGGCCTGAGTCATCTGCACAGTAAACAACACTGTGATAAATACAACATGCAGAGGAAGATGTGCTGAAGAGGCTTTTCTCTTTATCAGTCTGTGACACAAAGCAGCTTGTTTCTATGGAGGTCGTACCAACACAGTGGACAATGATAGCATCTCCCCGAGCAGTGTGTGGATGAGTAACATCCCCCAGAACATAGTTGATATCGGTGCTGTCAGAGTCTGTGGAGCATATGCTGCTGTCGTCATCTTCCTCTTCCTCTTCCTCTTCCTCCTCACTGTCCACAGGCTGTAGGCACCGTGACCTGTAGCCGCAGGACTCCCACCACGCCATCCTGGGTGATAAACATACCAAATAAACCACCACAAAATAAGAAACCGAGCGTGCTAAAGATGCCTGAGGGAATCTATTGATGGATCGTTACTTTTTCTTGTATTTCTGCTCCTGCTGCTTCTTCTTCAAGTCCTCCTGAAGTTTGGCTCTCTTGGCTGCAGCCTCCTCCCTCCTCTGCCTCCTCAGCTCCAGCTCAGCCTCAGTCAGAGGTTTCCTCTTCCTCGTTGGAACACCACGAGTCACTGATAGTGAAACCTGTGGACAAACAGAGAACAATGACACTTTTAGAGCCACATTGTTTCTTTGTACCTCTGTGGTTATTTATCAAACCCTAAAATTTCATTTCTGTTTAACAGAATTACCTATCTGGAATTTTTTTTTTCCACGAAACTGATCTCTGCCTGCCATTCCTCGAAAACTTGAAGTGGCAATAACGGCTCTTTGATGCCAACCCAAAATACAAGTTAACGCATGACCTAATTTTGTGGTTTTCACCTCAACCATCATGCCCTGAATAAATACTGTTTACCTGACTGAGTGCCATGCCTCTAGTTTGCGGCAAAAACATCTCGTGACAAAAACTGAAAGAAAAGCAACTACACAAAAGTTAATTATATTTGCTACATTTAAGTCCAAAGACTGTAAGACAATGAGGATAAATGTTTTATATCTATTAAGATGAGGAATGTATTATGTGCACTGAACCTACAGTGTCACATGGCCACCAAGTATTAAAAACATATTCATCAACCTCATGTGGGACAGTACCTCCTCTTTTATGCAAAGATCCTTCAGTGTTGTCAAATGTAAACATATTTCCAACATATTTGTAAGTCAAAGTGGCAGAATCGTACTCCAGCTTTGTGCCGTAGGGCTCGGCCCTCTCCCACAGCTTTCTGAAACTCGGCCAGCTGCTCCTCCAACAACTGGTTGAAGCTCTTCTGGTCTTCAGAGCTGGGGTCCTTACTGTAGTCCTTCCCCTCAAAGAAGTACATGTGGTCTAAAAGAGGGAATGACAGGACGCTGAGTAGAATTCATCATCACAAGCAGATGAAACTATACTGACAGTTAAGACTGTTTCCAGCCTGAGTAGCAGGTGAAGTCTGCATTAACACGTCGGCTTGCTTTTCTTTGATACCTGTGGAGGCAAATATGAGCACGATAGATGAAATCTGGTTTTGCTGGTGGTGTTTCTGTTTTCATGTGCGGTTAAGTTTGCAGACTGAGAACCGAAATCAAAAGCAAGATGTTTACATGCAAGAACAACCTACTTAACAACAGATCACACCTGAAGGGTGTAGCAAGTGTGACACAGCAAGAGTTCTACAACATCATCTAAATCCCCAATCAGATAACGAGCACCACAATGGAGGTTATCGGCCTTTTTTTTGATAACTAGGCTTTTTTTTTTTTTTTTTTTTTTAAATTTGGGTTAAAAGAGGGCGTCTTCCGGAGAAAACTGAGCAATTGTGTGTCGCCCGCTTCGAGAGGAACAGGTTGTTATGATGTATGACAGCAAAAAGCTTTGCTTCTGCAGATGACGCAAGAGAGGACTGCTGGTAGAAAATTTAACTCTCAATGCAGGTGATTATTTGTAACATGACAACTGCACATTAAAGCTCTTAAACTTTACATCTCATTCATGTACACGATTCTCACGAGTCCCTTTAGGTCTGACTCTGTCCCGTAACGAAGAATGAGTGAAAATCACTTTAGTTTTCGGCCAAATGAAAGTGAAATTTCTTTGATTTTCTAATCTGTGTTCTATTAGCTGAAGTGACAGCTGTGTAAAACAAATGTGGCAGCAAATTAGGATGAAACATAAACACATATTTATGCATTTTCTGCAACATCAGCTGAATGAAATAAAATTTTTGTGGACATTTGTTTGCTGTAACTGTACAGTTTTGCTCAGCAGTGTTACTTACATGCAGCTCAACAGGTTTGCAAATATAATACAGTCTTTCAGCTGAGCATCTGTATCACTCAGAGAATCATCAGGGAATTATTTAGTCAACAAGTGGCACATTGAAAATTCTGGCTTTACACTCAACATACGTCTCTAACCCACTAGTCTCGCTTCATAGTACGTCTCTCAGTTGCATTCTAACCAAGATATCAGATTTAATTCACAGATGTTGACCTGATGTTGATTTTATTGCAAAGACTGAATTAAGACATACTTTGCACATCAGTTTCATCCTCCTCCTCTTCCTCCTCGTCCATCAGAGGGGTGCAGTCCTCGTCATCTACCCACTCATTGTCACGTGACGGACCGAGGATCTTCTCCAGTTTCACATCCTGTATGGAGCTTTCATTTGACGACAACAGCTTATCGATCCCGAACTTCAAGATCTCACTTAGCTGTGCAGAACAGGAAACATTAAAAGAGAGATAACTGAAGAGGTTTGAAATTAAAGTGGAGAATTTTGCTGGTTGCCAGCAAAAAAGCCATTACAAAAAAATTTCTATGTCAGGACCCACCCTCGATAGAAGGCTGGTTCAATGTGGTGCATGATATTTATGTAATGGAGAAATGAACATTTGCTCTGAGAAATGTTGGAATGGTTGGATTGAGTTTATCAGACCATACAGATCAGACTTTAAATGACATAATATAAGTTATAATACGACATCATTTTTGTTTGTTTTGTTTTTTTGTTAGTTTTTGGTCTTTTTTGTTTTGTCTGTTTTTCTCTTTTCCTGGTGTGAATGTATGTGTTCTATTTTGTATTATTTTTCTTGACTCGTTCCGTACGTCCGTTCATTTACAAAATTAAACAACAGTTTACAGTACGTTTGTAAGAAATTGTGTATCTGCTGATTTATTTATGAATTAAAAAGAGAATTTCATAAATTTAAGTGGAGATACACACAGAGACTAGGGACTGCAGGATTCAAAGAATATACTGTAGAAGATGGTGTTGAGTTCACAGACCTGCAGTCCTGCAGCAGCTGACTGAGCTTGGTCCATTAAAGAGAAGCGTCCTTCTTCGATAACAGTATTTGTGAGCTGCAGCTTGGATACAGCACGAGAGTACATGATTTCCTCCACTGTGTCTCTTGCCAGGAGGCGGATCACTTTCACAGGCCTGTAATGAAGCAGAGTCAATCAAAGATTACAGCTTCATACTGCACTCCTGTTAAAGTTGGGTTAAAGCAAATCGAAGCGGTAGAGAGAGACAAATCTAGAGTTTTAGTTCAGTTTAAAGTGCTAGACCCAGTTCCCATAATGCTTATAAACTTGTTTTGTTAGAGCTTATCTGCCTATTCAACACCTAATCTTTCAAATTTCACAACAGTAGTTTATAATGCAGTGATGTTAATGGAGTTAGTTGAGGCTGAACAGAAAATAAACATGGAATAAAATCTGCATATTTGCATGAATAACGACAATTTGTAATATTGGAGTTATTCAGCCATACATGTTCAAACTGGAAACCAATTCTGAAGAAGTATAACGACACAGAAAGCTCCACTCTACAGGCTGATAACATCGATTCCTTCAGTCTGTAACATATAAAATCCTGGAAGTCTGAATCTGTGTTTGTGACACTGCCATCGGTACACCGCAGTTTCATGCTAGGATTGGTCTGTGGCGATGACTGCTTATTTTGCTCATAATATTCCAGCATATACACACATGGACTAAATTGTTGGTACCCCTCAGTCAATGAAAGAAAAACCCACAGTGGTCACAGAAATAATTTGAATCTGACAAAAGTAATTATAAATAAAAATTCTATGAAAATTAACCAATGAAATCAGACATTGCTTTTGAACTGTGGTTCAACAGAATTATTTTAAAAAATAAACTCATGAAACGGGGCTGGACAAAAATGATGGTACCCTTTACTTAATATTTTGTTGCACAACCTTTTGAGGCAATCACTGCAATCAAACCATTTCTGTAACTGTCAATGAGACTTCTGCACCTCTCAGCAGGTATTCTGGTCCACTCCTCATGAGCAGACTGCTCCACTTGTCTCAGGTTTGAAGGGTTCCTTCTCCAGACGCCATGTTTCAGCTCCTTCCACACATGTTCAATAGGATTTAGATCAGGGCTCATAGAAGGCCACTTCAGATTCATCCAATGTTTTCCATTCTTGGCTGTTTTTAGCTGTGTGCTTTGGCTCATTATCCTGTTGCAAGACCCATGACCTGCGACTGAGACCAAGCTTTCTGACACCGGGCAGCACATTTCTCTCTAGAATGCCTTGATAGCCATGAGATTTCATTGTACCTGCACAGATTCCAGACACCCTGTACCAGATGCAGCAAAGCAGCCCCAGAACATAACAGAACCTCCTCCATGTTTCACAGTAGAGACAGTGTTCTTTTCTTGATATGCTTCATTTTTGCATCTGTGAACATAGAGCTGATGTGCCAAAAAGTTCCAGTTTTGTCTCGTCTGTCCATAGGACATTCTCCCAGAAGCTTTGTGGCTTGTCAACATTGCAGTTTGGCAAATTCCAGTCTGGCTTTTTTATGATTTCTTTTCAACAATGGTGTCCTCCTTGGTCGTCTCCCATGAAGTCCACTTTGGCTCAAACGACGACAGATGGTGTAGACACCTGTGATGTTAATTAGAGGACACACCTCGATTGAACATGTCCCTATGGTCATATTATTTTCAGTCTTTTCTAGGGGTACCATCATTTTTGTCCAGGCCTGTTTCATGAGTTTATTTTTTAGAATAATTCTGTTGAACCACGGTTCAAAAGCAATGTCTGATTTTCATTGGTTAATTTTCATAGAATTTTTATTTATTTTTACTTTTGTCAGATTCAAATTATTTCTGTGACCACTGTGGGTTTTTCTTTCATTAACCGAGGGGTACCAACAATGTCGTCCACGTGCGTATGTATTAAAAAAACACAATATTGACGTGTTTACAGGGTGAAAAACTTAATCTTCACTTTGGGGTGTCATTTGTCACCTGTTCTGTCCGATCCGATGGCAACGTGCAGCAGCCTGCAGGTCATTCTGAGGGTTGAAGTCGCTGTCCACAAAGATGACAGTGTCAGCAGCTGTGAGGTTCATTCCCACGCCCCCTGTAAAAACAGAGTGTTAGAAGCTGAACACTTCATTTTCGTACCTTAGTATGTATATCTGGGTGGGCTGGTGCATGTAAATAGTTTACAGAAAATGATAAGCTGTGGCAGGAAATAAGCTTACTTTCTCCCTACTTTCGCACACTGTGCATAAAAGAGAAAGAAAAAAGAAAAAAGAGCTTTTTGACACCAGTGGTACATTCTGCAGCAGTTCTTATCTCTGTGTGATCAGACATTTTTCCTCTCTCGGCGAATTCTAAGAACTCTACCTCAGACATACAGTTTGCAAGTGTGTTACGGCAGACTCAAAAAAAGACAGAATTGCTGTTTTATCTACAAACTTAGCACAATGTTGTTTGAAAGATGCAATCTATCCCTTGCAGCACCATAAATGATTACCAGCACCACACTAAAAATAACAACTGATGTCACTGTTGCAGTTGTACAAATAAAAAGCAAGAATAATGATGTTTATCATGTGTACAAAAACTGACCATAAAAAGATTTAAATTTTTTTCTAAGTTTAGAAAGTTTTGCATCTCTGACACATAAAAAACCACATTATGAACATTGTCAACACTTGATAATGTTCAGTTTAACCTTTTAAAGGACACAACTTTTCCTTCCTGTGCACGTGTCAGGGTTTCAGTCACCTGCTTTAGTGCTGAGGAGAAAAACAAAGATATCTTTGCTGCTGAAGTTCTTCACCGCTAGATTTCGTTCCTCCCCTCGGACAGATCCATCCAGGCGTTCATAGCTGTAATCTAAACGCAAAAGCTCATTTTTAGACTTATTTATGGTGAAGAACAAAACATTTGTTGTGATTTTACCATTAGGTGGTAGAACAATAAATAGTATAGCAGCTAACTTTAGAATTTAAAGCTCTTTTCACAATGTTTGTAGATTAGACACATGTCAATTTAGCTCACATGGCAAAGTCTCATTCACCTCTGTACTCCATGTAGTCCTGAAGAATATCCAACATCCTCGTCATCTGAGAAAACAGCAGGACCCGATGGCCCCTTCAACCGCAGACAGGAGAAGGAGAAAGAAGGTAAGACTCTATTTAAGGAGGAATGTTTAAAATATGGCAACAACTACAGTGAACTGCATAATAAGTAAACTGTGGGAGCATCAAGTTCAGCAGGTGTCACAGTGACTAAACTACAGCGACCTAGTGCAGTGAGTCTGAGCTGCCACCAGGTGGAGCCAAATAACCAGTAAATCTTCCAACCGTTTGTGCAGGAAGGCCAGCATGCTGTCCAGGAGGAAAAGTTTTCCACTGGCTTCAACGAGATGCTCCCCCATCTCAAAGGGCTCCGGCTCCACACCTGGAGGAATAAAAATACAGTCACACTCATTGCATGTGACGGTCCAAGACAGTTAATTCTGGCGAATACAAAGTTGTAGCCAAAACTGTTCAAACTGCTTTAAATTTGGATCTTGCTGCAAAGAAGCTACGAATTCTAAAACAGGGATGCTTCACACGCATCTACAACCTGTCCGCACAGAGGATCTAAACATTCCCCACAGTTTCAAGGTGCCCTGCCAAGATGACTGCCACCAATTCATGTGAAATAACATCACAATCTCTCCTTCTATTACTGAGAAAGACGTTGAATAATGGACAGACAATACAACTTTATAATGCCGTTTTGGGTGTAAAATGCCGTTACTTCAATATTTTATCCTATTAGACATTTTGCTTAATTCTTGTGAGGCTACAGAGAATTTGATCTTTATTTACCAGAATCTATTCAGTTCATCGTTGAGTCCGAGTGAACTTTGAGCCAAAGTTCCCTGAAGATGCTTTTGAGATATCGTGTTCACAAGAATAGGACATACAACCAGAATAAATAATGACACATGCCACAGGTGTTAGCAACAGGTGGTAAAATTAGAACATTTATCAGGATAACGCATTCTTTCAGTAGCTACCAATTATTACTGATCATTTTTAAGGGTCTATTTCAAAGAAAGAATAGCAGAAAAAGTGTTTGCTTAGAATGTAACAATCTTACTTTGAATTACCAAACTTATTTATCAAGGCATACAGGTAACCATTTTACTGCCACCAGAGAAATGAAATATACAAGTAAATTTGCATGAATCTTCTTCTTTTGCTTTTAGTTTTTCCCTTCAGAGGTCGCCACAGCGAATCATCTGCTTCCATCTAATCCTATCCTCTGCATCATCTTCTCTCACACCAACTAACTACATGTCCTCTTTCACTACATCCATAAACCTCCTCTTTGGTCTTCTTCTAGTTCAGGGGTGTCAAACATGTGGCCAAAACCGGCCCGCCAGAGGGTCCAGTCCGACCCGCAGCACGACTTTGTAAAGTGCAAAGATTAGAGAGAAGACATAAACTGCAAATTGTAAATCTGAAGACTGTAAATTTTAAATAATTTCTAGACAAGTTGTTTTAATCATTAAGTAAAATACTATTTTATTCACTGTTCTTTTGTTATTTTTTTGTCTCATTTTTGGAATATTTTTTCTGACGTCGTTTGTCTCATGTTTTTGTCGTTTTATTCTTGTTTTTGTCTTTTTTTTTTTTCCTTTTTGTCGAGCTTGCGTTTTTTGTCTTATTTTTGTCCTTTTGTGTGTTGCTTTATTCTTTATTTTGTGTATCGTTTGTGTGGGGTTTTTTTGTCTCGTTTGTGCTATTTGTCTACTTTTGTTGTTTTGTTTCTTGCTTTTGTCGTTTTTGGTCTCGGTTGTGTAATTTTTTTGTCCATTCTTTTGTTTCATTGTAATTTTTTTGTCACATTTTTTGTCTCTATTTTGTTTTGTTTTGTGTCAATTGTCTCATTTTTTGTCATTTTGCGTCTCATTTTGGAAGTATTTTGTCTTGTTTTTTGACTGACTTTTGTCGTTTTGATCATAAAATAAAATACTATATCATTCAGTTTCAGATACCTGTGACTAAATGTTTTGCTCCTTTGTAGAAACACTGTGTATGTTGTAATGTGTAAATGATAAATTGAGGCATTTATTTATAGGTTATTATGCTGTGATTTTACTGGTCCAGCCTACCTGAGATCATATTGGGCTGAATGTGGCCCCTGAACTAAAATGAGTTTGACGTTCCTGCTCTAGTTCAAAACTCAGCATCTTTCTCCCAATATATTCCCTATCCATCCTCTGGATATGTCCGAACCATCTCAGTCTGAAGTAAATTGACATGAATAATTGTGTATAAAGGAATGATCCCACCTTGACACACATTAAATAAAGACAGCAAGAAAAATCAGCTTTGATTTGAATTGAATTTGTTCATACAATTGAACTTTGTGTTTTTGTTCTTTGTTTTCGAGGCAGTTTTAACTAAATGTTCTATTAAACACTTTTCCTACTGCCATTGATGAAGTGTCACTGTATTTTTCTATCATTTTAACAACCAGGCCATCACATGCTTCTATATCCCATCTGCGATAACTAAGACCAGCCACTTATCGTTGAGCATATCTCACCATCAAACAGATACGGGTGGTCAACACACTTTCTCAGGTTCATCAAGATGTTCAGCAGTCGGGTCTTGCTGCCTTGTTCATTTCCAAAAGCCTCTGAAAACAGATTTGAAGTTCATGATGATTTATTGTTCACATAAACAGCTTTCTGATAGTCTGAGCACACCACAGTGCACAAGTCTCACCCAGGTCCTTTGTCAGAACTGCTTTGTAGTATTTCTTCTGCAGAGCCGACATGCCATGATACACGACCAGTTCCGTCTTCTTGGGCAGATCGACAGCAACCTCTGACTTCACTCTACGAAGCAGGAAAGGCTCGAGGACGCTCTGCAGCTCAGCGGCTGTAAACAGAAAGAAGTCAGACGCAGCAAGTCAGCAATGACTAAATTAGCAGTTTGACATGACAAGCACAGTACGCCACGAATCACTTTTTATGGTACTGACATATTTAATAAACAGCTTCAAAATCGAGGCTTGCAAAGTGTTTCACAAAGGCAACAAGATAAAACAGACATGCTATAAAATCATTTGATTTAAAAGACCGCTTAAAGCACAACATGGTGTATGAAAAAGACTGTTCAAGAGGTAAAAATGACTTTACTGGAAGAAACAAAGACAGTTTAAAGGAAACAAAAACTTGAATTAGATCAGAAAAGACTCAACATTAAAAGTCAATCTGATATTTTAGAATGCTAAACAGAATTTATGCACAAACACAACTAAATCTAAACTACATTTTGTCACGTGATATTTATGCATCCTACCCAGAGCAGGTTGACTTTGTACATTGGAGTAAGAGTTAACGAAGCTGTCCACGTCATCTGCTGTGAAGACGCTGGGTTGAATGAAGCTCAGCAGGGAGTAGAGCTCCTGCAGGTTGTTCTGGATGGGAGTCCCAGTGAGCAGGACTCTGAAACCGACCGAGAACTACACAACAAATACACAGAGAGGCACAATTAAGGCCTACCAAAAGGCAAAGAAGAGATGTTACAGTGAGAAACAAACCAGCCGCAGCTCAGTACCTCTGTCAAGGTTTTGTGTAACAGCGAGTTCTGATTCTTCAGCCTGTGAGCTTCGTCTACTACAAGCACCTTCCACTTCCACCTGAGGAGCAGAAGGGAGAAGTCACGATTACCCGGAAACAGAGAATTAAAGGTGGAGTACGCCATTTTAAACAAATACACTTTTTCCAAATTAGGCATCGTTTCATTCATTTCCACCTACGATATGTTAATGCAGTATTTTCTCGATTTAATGTCCCTTTAAGTTACTCACCCAAACCTCATTTCAAAGTCTTACTCTGACTAAAATATTCAAACTCACCGCTTTAAGAACGAAGCATCTTTGAGACACAGCTGGAAAAGACAAAATATAAAAATTAACACGACAGTTTCAACACAGATTAAACTTCAGGTCACTTTGTTTCCACTAAAGAGCACAAACCTCATATGTGCTGAGCAGAACATTGAAGTCCTGACTGTTCGTTTCTCTCTGAATCTCAGCCCGTCGGTCTTTGTCTCCTTTGTAGCAGAGCACAACCAGAGAGGGAGCGAAGCTGTAAAAAGTGACACAGAGGTCAGGATATTTTATAAATTGTTAGCAGATGGTGCTACGAGCAGATGAGCAAATTCATTATGTAAAGTCAGTGAAAGTGAGTGTACCATTCCAGCTCTTTCCTCCAGTTCTCCATGACAGAAAGTGGACTCAGCACCAAAAATGGGCCTTTCTTCCCGAGAGCTCCCGACATGTAGACCAGCAGAGAGATCGTCTGAGTGGATAGAGACCATTGCTTTCATTGAGCGTGAATTTAAAAATATCCAGCAGTAACTCAGTATATAACGACTTTCATAAATGATGGCTCGGTTATATTAAAGGTCAAGTCATTTGCACACAGTGGAAAAACTGACAATGCAATATTTAGTTCTTCTATTTTAAATATATATATATATATATATATATATATATATATTACTGTGACATAAACCAGGTGACTTTAATTACTTGGTTTGACAAGAATAATACATTTTGGAATGATCTGAGTGATTATGTAGATTTGTGCATCTGTATAAAAAAAACTATTAAATCCCTCCCAAAAATGAAAACAGCCCTTTGCAACTTTTCTCACTGGCCGAAGCATCTAAAACACTTGATTGGTGGACATTTCAGGGACAAAATCACGTTGTTAGACACGTAAATCCAGGGCATCGTGTGTCAGACTGTCTGAAACCATTTTTTTATACGACAGATGGTGAAGTTGTGGCCTGATTACAGTCCGAACTGACCTGCCAGCCTCCTGAATGCCAACAGCACATTCTCAACTTTCTCTTGTCATCTGTGGTATTGTGTAATATTAATAAAGTTGCACTTTAAGGTGGACTTTTATAGTCACAGTCAAAGCAGTGTCTGTGTACTGGTCCCATTATCTGATAGCCACACCTGGATTAACTCAGAATATGTCTGCAGTTCAACAGCTTAAAAACTTTCTGTGCACAACTGGTGACATTTAACACTTTTCCAACCATGAAGACAGAAATGAGATCTTAAACTTTTTCTCTATGTCATAAAAGAAGACCATTTGCATGCTGTGTTTACTTTTTTTTTTTTTTTTTGCTGAGTTGTGATCGTGCATTGTGACTAACTGAAGGGTCACACACCTGACAGGTTTTGCCCAAACCCATCTCATCTCCCAGGATGCATCCTTGCTGGTTGTTCAGGCACTGAGTTAACCACTGGACACCATCCAGCTGGTAGGGCCTCAGCTGGATCCCTGTGAGGAGGAGGAGGCAACAGCTCAGCACTGCTGGGATTCTTTATAGGCGACATTATTATTATATTATCCTAACTATGGGAATAAAAACGAGCAAGAGAGCCGTCCAGAGTTTAAAACTGAACTAAACTTATTCAAAACAGTAACTAGCACCAGCTGACTAACGTAATTGACTCCATTAAATAATGAATGAGTGAACTTTGTGACTACTTTCTAACTTGGCTGAGTTAAAAAGCCTTTGTACCTTTTAATCCCCATTTCTGCAGGTCGCTCTGGACAACATGCGTCTTCTTTTTCTCTGCTACGCTGGTTTTTATTTTTGTTAAAATGTCTGTCATGTTTTCAAACCAACAGGACTAAATGTTAGGGAAAGTTCGCTTTAAAGCAGCGCAGACATGTACAGACAAGTGAGACTTCCCTCCGTGGTGTTACCGTAGATTCACTTCCTGGTTTGGTCACATGACCTCATTAAAGGCGCGCGTGCTTCTGGGGCTTCAAAATAATGAAAACTTTTACAAATTTTAGTATTAAAATTATCTAAATGTAATATATGTACTTAACGGGTTTATTTAAATAGATTTAATAATTTTAAGACCTTTATATTTCTTAAAAGATTTATCAAAGCTTACAGAACTTAAAACTGGAGACCTGAAACAAAATTACTTTTCTAATCATAGTCAGTGAAGGTAACATATTTACGTTAATCCTCATCCTACCAAATATATTTCACATATAAGAGTCATTAAAGACCCCAAGAAGACCCACCTGATTATTGATTAAAGACCAAACTATTTGTGTTTCACGTGAATATTATTCCAATCTAATATCAGAAGATTCTATTAAAGTGATAACTTTTACATTTTTACACAACTTAGAAGCAAAATTTCAAAAGGTAACCTGCATACAATTTTTTTGATCAAGCATATTGTATGTGCTGAAACTTGCACATACCTACTTCGCTTACATTTATCCTCTCAGTGACAACAATAATGAAGCTTTAGTTACAAAATCTTTAAAATATCATTTTATTACAGATATTTACACATATTACAAACAAAGCGTACAATCATTAAAACTGGCTTAAATTGAAGTGACCAGTAGATTCAGAACCAAAAATCAATCAGCTCGATTAATGAAGCTTGAACAAGTAAACATGGAGGTTAAAGTAATCTTTTTCACCTATAAACAGGACGGCTGTGCAGAAGAAGAATCACAGACTCTCTGAAGCAAAACCACACAGAAGCTGTTTCAGTGACTTCAGTAAGAGACCTGCCCTCTTTCTTTAAAAACACTTCATCCAGCCTCAAACTTCATCACAAACTCGGGGCTCATTTCAAGCAGACCGCCACCATCCGCATGATCGCCTCCCTGCAAAGCACATCACATAAATCAGACAGGCTTTGAAGGACTCTGATACTGAACATTTCTACAGATAATTTGAATAAATGGTGCAAACATTACAAACCTCACAAAGGGGATGTACGACAGACTGTACCTGCAGACGAAGCACATTTTATATCACAAATTAAGTCATGTCCAAAATTTTGGTTAAAATTCAAGAACAACGACTCACCAGGAAAATGACAAGACCTGCAAGATGACAAATAACAAAGCAAGTCCAAAGTTCTTCCACTGTAGAAAAACAATTATTAAAGATTGAAGTTAATTTATTCTACAAATTTGGCACAATACAAAAAAAAAAAAAGAATCAAAAGTAAGGACACATCACTCACCCAGAAGGCTGCACAGAGAGTCAACACGAGACAAGTCTGGAACAAATGATGGGACAAAAATAATCAACAGAACAGACTCTAAAAATGGACATTGATTGATGGTCATTCATCATTGGCACTAAATAAGAGAATCATGCTTAGAAAGGCTGTATATTCTATTAGTCTGTTTTCTATATTCAGAGTATCTTCCTCTCCCATGTCATAGTTTTAACATATTTTAGGCTAATATTAGTACAGTGCAGTCCTCACACTGCTGCTCCATATCAACATCTTTGGCATCATATGTTTTAAGAATAGATTATAGTTGCAGATATTCACAATAGTGTTTTTTTTTTTTTTTTTTAGCATAATAGTATTTTGTTGGGGTTTTATTAAATTTCTGAAACCCTTAATGCCAAGTTTTCAGTTTGTTTGTTGTTGTTTTTATAATGGGCTTTCTTTTTCACATTTTATAATTAATTCTATAATTTATTCTATTAAATTTTGTTCTGTTTTTTTTGTCCCTCCATATCTAACATGTCGTTATACTGTACTTTTATGACTAGGTTCCTAGACATAGATTAAGCCGAGTCCCAGACTGAAAGAAACATTTTTTCTGGAACTACATATAAAAAGCATTCTCGTGAGTCAATTCATTTTTAATCACATTTACTCAACTCTTTAGATAAATGTAACACAGGCCTTCGTTTGTCTTGAGTTGTATAAAATTTTAATTGTAATAAGTTCAATCAACCTGTCACTCAATATAGTTCACATATACTTTTATTATGTATTTTCATTTTGTTTTATTTTTTCCATACACGAGTACATTACACTACCTGGAAGGACATAATGCACATTTCTGTACAACGTGATTTTTTTCTGCTGCTTTTATAATCCCTTGGATTGCTACATTTGCTGCTGACTTACTTGTAATGTTTGCTTTTTCAAAAAGTCTTTCAATCCTTCTTTAAAAACAATCTACATTTAGTTTTTACTCTTATGCACCAAAACACCACGTCAAACTCCTCAGAGGTGAAAACTTGCTTGGCAATAAAAACAGATTCTGAATGAGGAACATAAAATTCCAAGTTTCCATTACGGCTTCCTTGTGAATGTCCTCTAAGAAATCTGTGGCTCGATGGGTCAAACACAGTTATGAATGAGAGAATTAGATTTTTTTGCACTTACAAGCATAATTGTGGTGGCCAGCGCTCTTGTTTGTCGCACATCCTTTTCAGCTGCTTCACTGGGCCCATCAGAAACATTGTGCTATTGGACAGAATAAATTAAAAACTTTTAAAGTCTGTATTCAATGTGTACACATCGATTATATATACTGCACATATAATGGACACAAAACCCATCAAAAACTGCTTTGATATGAGTTCTAATTTAACTCTTTGCAGGCTATTGTTGACACTGACCTGCACAGAGCACAAATGTTTCCAAAGTGTAAAAGACAATGAAGAGAGTGAGACCGATCCTGGGGATGAACAACACACAGACTCCCTGCAAGACACACATGAAGGCGATCTTCACTCAGGGAAAGGATGCAGTGACAACTGCTGCAAACCTCTCAAATGCCTTATCCAAGATACATGACTGGTTAAGACTGAACTGTCTCATGCTTAACAAAACAAAAGCAGTTTTTATGATGGTCACCAAAAAAACAAGTGAAGCATAATACTGAAAAATCAGACTGTGGAAAGCTCACCAAGTGACCAGTGACACAGCAGATCTTCTGTGTTGTTAGGTGGGGAAGAATTGGAGATGGTAACTCATTTTGTAAGCTTTGAGAGTTTCAAATCATTTAAAAGTGCTTGTTTACTGTATAAGTCTGTGAATGGGATGGTCCCACCACCCTGAGGGGATTTTATTAAAAACAAAAATGGTATTAGTAGTACAAGGTCAGCCACCAGGGGCGACTGTAAAGTAAAATTTAGAAAGTCTTCCTTTGCACAAATGCCTGATCTATTAAAGGTTGCACAAACTGGAATACGTTACCTAAAGCTGTCAGAGAAAGCTCCACTTTTGTCAGTATAAGCCCTGGCTGACTGACAATCAAATGTGTGAACATTGAGGAATTCAGGCACTTTAAAATCAGGCTCTTTTATGATATGCCTTTTATGACAGGCTATGCCTAGAAAGCACTTTTCTAAAATAGCAGCACTTTAGGGTAGGTTTAACCCAGTCAGTATTAATTGTCATTGTCTTTGTTTTACCATATTGTTTTTATAAGTCTGTAACACTTGTTTTTTTCTTTGTATGTGGGACTACAGATGGAAATTAGCCTTGTGCTAAATCTGGCATATTTACTGCGTAAACTATTATGAGATTGTATGTTCATTAATATAAAGTGTCCCATCCAAATAAATTAACAAATGAAACAAAGGCAGGTGAATCTCAGTTTCCCAGACATGGATTAGCCTAGTTTTAGATTATTTCTTGGATTTTTCTTTAAGTCTAGGACTAGGTTAATCCATGTCTGGGGAAACAGTTTCAAGCTGCAGCTGGCACTTTAAGGCAGAACTTGGTCTGTCAAATGAAATGAACATCATATCTCTACATTCCTCAGAGCCAGAAGAACCAGTAAGGCCACATCACCTCTCCCTGCACACTTCCTTATTACGGAGAGCAACACAACATTTTTAAAGAAATTATGATAGATCCTTACCAGGACTGTACCAAGCAGCTCCCACCACAAAACAGGCGACGAAGCCCTTCAGACGTGTCCCCCAGCCTAAAGTAGAGGCCTCGTTCACTGTCTGAATGAGTGGAGTTAAAGTAAATGATCAATAAACAGCCCAGCTGGAGTCACAGTTCAGGTAGAGATTCACAGCTGGCGTGTAGTTTTACCTCTAAAATGGTTCTGTCATCTCTTCGCGCCTCCTCACCACTTAGAACTGACTTTAATTTATCCATCGCTGAAGATCCTTAAAAAGCCCACTCAAGTGGAGAATAAATCTGTTTCCTGGACTGAGAGGAACTTTGCAGAGTTTCCTTAAATCTGTGTGGATGGAGAGCGGCGTCACATGGCTGCAGTGAGGAGCTGTCAGTACCTCACCTGGCCAGGTGAGTTACTTTATTAGTCACACCTGAGCAGAGCAGCAGCAGGAGGTCTCACTCTGTTCCCTTTTTAACAGCCATATGACTCAACCTTTTTCTTTTTATGGAAAAAGTTGACCAAAGCAAGCAGACAGCATGAAAAAGAGCTTTAAATGATCTTCTGACAAACTGAGGTGTCAGTTTACTTCAGGTGTGTTCCCTGAGATGAATCCATCATGCCAGGTTGTAACAATTGTGTCTATATTGAACTGTAGTCACTTTGATTATCTATTAAAACATAAATTGAATATCTCGATAATCAGATAAAACAACACATTTGAGATTTTTTTTCTATTTTCTGTTAAGATTTTGTTTTCATTGTCCTGTGTGATAATTAACAGAACTGTTTTTGAACAGTTAATCGAATAAATCAATACATTCAACCTTCATTTAATCAGTTTTCTGGAGGATTTGCTTTTTTCTATGTTTTATGCGATAATTGAGTATGTTTGCTGTTTCATTCAACTGATATTTTTTTTTTACTATTTTTTGTGAGGATTGGCTATTTTTCTTTATGTAATATAATGATGAACCAAACACAGATTTTTGCAGCTTCTAATTAATAAATCAACAAATTCACATTTTCTCACCAGTTTCCATGAGGACTTGTTTTTTGTGTCTGATGAGATGACTGACTTAACATCATTTGACAGTTTATTGCTATTCTCTGAGGATTTTCAAATTTTTCGTCATCTAATATAATCATTAACTATATAAATGAATGTCGGATTGGGAATCAAATCAAACAAACACATTTTACTTACATTTCATCAATATTTTATGTGAGGATTTGGTGTTTATCCTGTCCGCTATGGGATAATTCACTTAAAATGTTTAGTTTTTGGACTGGTAATCCAATAAAACACACTTATCTGACACTGTTGGCCGCTTTGTCACATTTTCAACGTTGCAGACTATTCAGGGTAAATTTGTAGGCGCTTAAAGCAAACAGGAGCACATTTTGAAGCACTTTCTACAGTGAGCCTTCTCTGCTACAGAAGATCTTTGCTGACAGCTGTTGGCAGTAGGTTTGTAGAGTATTGTTCTGCCCTGGCAAAAATAAGTCTCCAGGAACAATTTATCAGCCTGAGGATAGCATTACTACCAGTGGCGTGCACAGATAAGACACCAGATGATGCTAGAGCACCTACCCCTTGCCCTCAGCATCAAGCAGGTGCCCTCCGCATCTCAACTTTTTAAAAAAACATTTAAACACACACACACAACCTGTGCCATGTCGTGTCGTGACTCGCCCCACCCCATCTCGTAAGCGGACACGCATGTGGCCGCAGCTGCACAGCCCACAGGCACGTCCACCCTGACTGTAGCCACCAACCAGGTAACACGTAAATGAATCCAGTGTTTTGTTCATCAGCCTCAGTTGCCACACGGTGCATTTATTTGTCTCATGCAGCGCTAAACCGTGTAGGTTTATTATTATAAGTTACCAATTGTTACGGTACAATGTTTTATTGACCCTTTGTGTGTTAAGATGTTAAAGTGTGTTCCTGATTTTATTTTTTTTCAGATCTCACACTGTTATATTAAGGCAGCCAGTGGTTCTAAAAGTGCCCTTTTTTTCCCACTGAGCACCTGCCCCTCAAAATGTCTGTGCACGCCACTGCTCGTCACATCAGACCAATGAAATTACTGAACAGGTCACATTGGACCAATGAAACTGTTCAAATTAAATCAAACGTCATGCACCACTCCCTCATCATGGAAAACAAACAAAGAAATGCATATGATGCAGCTTTTAAGTTTAACCCTCGTGTTGTCCTGCGGGTCAAATTAACCCGTTTTAAAGTTTAAAAATGTGGGGGAAAATATAAATTTTCACAGTGAAACTTCTGATGTCCACATTTTCAACATTTTTGGAAATCTTTGACATTTTTTGGTGGAAAAAAATGAAAAGTTAAAATGTTTCTTAAAGAACATATTAGAAGTTTTACTGAAGCAGCTGCCTTTCCACACATGCAAGTGGGACAAGTGAGAGAGCCGGGACGGTTTGGTTGGAAAGAAAAGAGGGAGAGGGCTGGAGCATGAGACTTTGTCCAGGGATGTGACAGGAGTGGGAGAGTAGGATTTGGGAGTGGGGCGAGTGATTATGAAAGAGTTATGCTTGCGATCCACACCGGACCACATACTTGGACATTGAGGATGCTTTCCGTCTGTTTGCAGCCTGATTGACCATCACAGGGATGTAGTGACATGTAAGAGCAGTCTGGAAGCGGCTGCCTTTCCATACATCAGGGCTGTGCAGAGACCTTTGGATGGGCAGGTGCTCAAAGTTAAAAGGGGGGCACATGGAGCACAAATTTGAAACACCATACAGAAACATAACTTATAACTGGCTGAATTGTAGCAACCCATATTCATTGAGAATGTAACATGGAAACAGCAGTGCAATGGTTAAGTCTCTGGACTGCTGATCAGTAAGGTCAATGGTTTCAAACCCCCTAATGTGGGCCCCATTGTTTATGAATTTCATACCTTTTCAAAATATATACTGTATAGCCACGGATTTGCTCCATGGCAGTGATTCGTAATCTGGCCTTTATTATTTGTAGTGCTAATAATAACCAAAAAAAAACTAAATGATACAGAAATCATGTACTTAAATGTATTTGTGATTTTTATTCAGTTTGACTGTCATTCTGAGTCTCATTTTTTTGTGGTTTTGTGTCTCATTTTGGTCATTTTGTCTCCTTTTTTGTGGTTTTGTCTCATTTTGTGTCTCATTTTGGTCATTTGTGTCTCAGTGTTGTGGTTGTGTCTCATTTCTG
Source organism: Amphiprion percula (assembly GCA_003047355.2). NCBI lineage: Eukaryota > Metazoa > Chordata > Actinopteri > Pomacentridae > Amphiprion > Amphiprion percula. Next base: position 8,731,686 of record CM009709.1, read on the forward strand.
GGATTTATGTCTTGTTGTGATTTTGTGTCTGAGTTTTGTCTTGGTTTGTCATTTGTGTCTCATTATTGTCATTTCATGCTTTCTGTCTGTTCGCAGCCTGATAGACCATCACAGGGGATGGAGTGACATGTAGAAACAGTTTGGAACCAGCTACTTTGGGACAAGTGAGAGAGCCGGGAGGGTTTGGTTGGAAAGAAAGAGGGGAGAGGGCTGGAGCATGAGACTTGGTCCTGGGATGTGACAGGCGTGGGAGAGGAGGATTTAGGAGTGGGCGAGTGATTATGAAAGAGTCATGCTTGCGATCCACACTGGCCCACATACTGGATATTGAAGAAAGCATTGTGCTACAGTGCTTGTTGGGCTGAATCGCATAGCTTTTAAAAAGTCAGGGACAGTCTCAGAGCAGGTTGAAGTTCTGAATAAAAACCACGTTGAAAGCTGTGCATGTAGACTGCAGCCAGGTGTGCAGGGAGAAGATCCAGCTAAAGCTATCTGATCACAGGTGTCGGCGGAGCGAGCGAGCCAACGGACACCTGTGATCAAATACCATTAGCTGGATACTCTCCCTGCACAGCTTTCAACTTTGGCTGGAACACACTTGACATTAGCTTTAACACATTAGATCTAATGCATTAGCTGTGGTACAATAGATACAAAAAATAAACTCGTATACATTAGCTGCAGTACAATAGATGCAAAACATTAGCTGTTAGACATTAGTTGCGGTACAGATGCAAAAAAAAAAAAAGCTCTTAGACAGCTGCGGTACAATAGATGCAAAAATCGAACTCAGACATTAGCTGCAGTACAGCAGATGCACAAAAAATGAGCTCTGAGACATTAGCTGTGGTACAACAGATGCAATAATGAGCTCTTACACATAAGCTGTGGTAGAACATGAAAAAATGACCTCAAACATTAACTGCAGTACACAATGCAAAAAATGAGCTCTGATAAATTAGCTGGGGTACAATACACAATGCAAAAAATGAGCTCAAACATTTTGTGTGATACAACAGATGCAAAAATTGGGCTTTTTTTCCTTTTTTTTGCTTGTCTGCATTCATTCTCATTGTTTAACTCCACAAAAGAGGTGTCAACATTATATGAGATTGACGCATATTTTAGTCTTGCACCAAAATGTTTCAATATTTAGTGCATGTGTGTGACCATCACCAAAAACTGAGCTCAAAAATATTAGCTGCGGTACAACAGATACAAAAAATTAGCTTGTATACATTAGCTGCGGTACAATACACAATGCAAAAAAATGAGCTCTTATACGTTAGCTGGGGTATAACACACAATGCAAAAAATGAGCTCAAACATTAGCTGATACAACATGCAAAACTGAGCTCTTAAATATTAGCTATGCTACAAAAGATACAAAAAATGAGCTCGTATATATTAGCTGCGATACAAAATGCAATGACAAAAATGAGCTCTTATACATTACCTGGGGTACAATAACCAATGCAAAAAATGAGTTCTTAATCATTAGCTGTGATACAACAGATGCAAAAACTGAGCGCTTCAATATTAGCTGCAGAAACAAAAAATGAGCTCATACATTAGCTGGGGTACAATACACAATGCAAAAAATGAGCTCTGATAAATTAGCTGGGGTACAATACACAATGCAAAAAAATGAGCTCTTAAACATTAGCTGTGATAAAACATGCAAAAACTGAGCTGTTAAATATTAGCTGCAGTATAGAAAAAATGGTCGAAGTTCTGAATAAAAACCATGTTGAAAGCTGTGCATGTAGACTGCAGCCAGGTGTGCAGGGAGAGGATCCAGCTAAAGCTATCTGATCACAGGTGTCGGCGGAGCGAGCGAAGGGCGGCGGCGGAGCGAGCGAAGGGCGGCGGAGCGAGCGACCGAGCGAGCATATGGACACCTGTGATCAAAAAGCTTTGGCTGGATCCTCTCCCTGCACAGCTTTCAACTTGGCTGGAACACTGTGGCTGGAAGACTTGGGCGGGAACACCTGGGCTGGAACACACTTGACATTAGTAGTACATTAGCTTTAATACATTAGCTGTAACACATTAGATCTAATACATTAGCTGTGGCACAACAGATATAAAGAATGAACTCGTATACATTAGCTGCGGTACAATAGATGCAAACATTAGCTCTTAGACATTAGCTGGGTTACAATACACAATGCAAAAAATGAGCTCTTAAACATTAGCTGTGATACAACAGATGCAAAAACTCAGCTCTTAAATATTACCTGGGATATACAAAAAATGAGCTCTTAAAAATTAGCTGGGGTACAATACACAATGCCAAAAAATGAGCTCAAACATTAGCTGTGATACAACAGATGCAAGAACTGAACTCTTAAATATTAGCTGCAGTATAAAAAAAATGAGCTCATATACATTAGCTGCGGTACAATAAACAATGGAAAAAATGAGCTCATACATTAGCTGGGGTACAATACACAATGCAAAAAAATGAGCTCTTAAACATTAGCTGTGATACAAGAAGTGCAAAAACTGAACTCTTAAATATTAGCTGCGGTATACAAAAAATGAGCTCGTATACATTAGCTGGGGTACAATACACAATGGAAAAAATGAGCTCTGATAAATTAGCTGGGGTACAATACACAATGCAAAAAAATGAGCTCTTAAACATTAGCTGTGACACAACAGATGCAAGAACTGAACTCTGAAATATTAGCTGCAGTATACAAAAATGAACTCGTATACATTAGCTGCGGTACAATACACAATACAAAAAAATGAGCTCTTAAACATTAGCTGTCATACAAGAGGTGCAAAAACTGAACTATTAAATATTAGCTGCGGTACAACAGGAAGGGCGGCGGAGCGAGCGATGCGAACGGACACCTGTGATCAAATAGCTTTAGCTGGATCCTCTCCCTGGACAGCTTTCAACTTGGCTGGAACACCTGGGCTGGAACACACTTGACATTAGTAGTACATTAGCTTTAACACATTAGCTGTAACACATTAGATCTAATACATTAGCTGTGGTACAATAGATACAAAAAATGAACTCGTATTCATTAGCTGCGCTACAATAGATGCAAAACATTAGCTCTTAGACATTAGCTGGGTTACAATACACAATGCAAAAAATGAGCTCTTAAAATTAGCTGTGATACAACAGATGGAAAAACTGAGCTCTTCAATATTAGCTGCGGTACAACACATACAAAAAATGAGCTTCTATACATTAGCTGCGGTACAATACACAATGGAAAAAATGAGCTCTGATAAATTAGCTGGGGTACAATACACAACGCAAAAAAATGAGCTCTTAAACATTAGCTGTGATACAAGAGGTGCAAAAACTGAAGTCTTAAATATTAGCTGCGGTATACAAAAAATGAGCTCTGATAAATTAGCTGGGGTACAATACACAATGCAAAAAAGGAGCTTTTAAACATTAGCTATGATACAACAGGTGCAAAAACTGAACTCTTAAATATTAGCTGCAGTATAACATACAGAAAATGAGCTCGTATACATTAGCTGGGGTACAATACACAATGCAAAAAAATGAGCTCAAACATTAGCTGTGATACAACAGATGCAAGAACTGAACTCTTAAATATTAGCTGCAGTATACAAAAAATGAGCTCGTATACATTAGCTGCGGTACAATACACAATGGAAAAAATGAGCTCTTATACACTAGCTGGGGTACAATACACAATGCAAAAAAATGAGCTCTTAAACATTTGCTGTCATACAAGAGGTGCAAAAACTGAACTCTTAAATATTAGCTGCGGTACAACAGGAAGGGCGGCGGAGCGAGCGAGCGAACGGACACCTGTGATCAAATAGCTTGAGCTGGATCCTCTCCCTGGACAGCTTTCAACTTGGCTGGAACACTTTGGCTGGAACACCTGGGCTGGAACACACTTGACATTAGTAGTACATTAGCTTTAACACATTAGCTGTAACACATTAGATCTAATACATTAGCTGTGGTACAATAGATACAAAAAATGAACTCGTATTCATTAGCTGCGCTACAATAGATGCAAAACATTAGCTCTTAGACATTAGCTGGGTTACAACAGATGGAAAAACTGAGCTCTTCAATATTAGCTGCGGTACAACACATACAAAAATGAGTTTCTATACATTAGCTACGGTACAATACACAATGGAAAAAATGAGCTCTGATTAATTAGCTGGGGTACAATACACAATGCAAAAAAATGAGCTCTTAAACATTAGCTGTGAAAAAACATGCAAAAACTGAGCTGTTAAATATTAGCTGCGGTATAGAAAAAATGGTCGAAGTTCTGAATAAAAACCATGTTGAAAGCTGTGCATGTAGACTGCAGCCAGGTGTGCAGGGAGAGGATCCAGCTAAAGCTATCTGATCACAGGTGTCGGCGGAGCGAGCGAAGGGCGGCGGCGGAGCGTGCGAAGGGCGGCGGAGCAAGCGAAGGCGAACGAAGGGCGGCGGAGCGAGCGTCCGAGCGAGCATATGGACACCTGTGATCAAAAAGCTTTGGCTGGATCCTCTCCCTGCACAGCTTTCAACTTGGCTGGAACACTGTGGCTGGAACACTTGGGCGGGAACACTTTGGCGGGAAAACTTGGGCGGGAACACCTGGGCTGGAACACACTTGACATTAGTAGTACATTAGCTTTAATACATTAGCTGTAACACATTAGATCTAATACATTAGCTGTGGCACAACAGATATAAAGAATGAACTCATATACATTAGCTGCGGTACAATAGATGCAAAACATTAGCTCTTAGACATTAGCTGGAATACAATACACAATACAAAGAATGAGCTCTTAAACATTAGCTGTGATACAACAGATGCAAAAACTCAGCTCTTAAATATTACCTGGGATATACAAAAAATGAGCTCTTATACATTAGCTGCGGTACAATACACAATACAAAGAATGAGCTCTTAAACATTAGCTGTGATACAACAGATGCAAAAACTCGGCTCTTAAATATTACCTGGGATATACAAAAAATGAGCTCTTAAAAATTAGCTGGGGTACAATACACAATGCAAAAAATGAGCTCAAACATTAGCTGTGATACAAGAGGTGCAAAAACTGAACTCTTAAATATTAGCTGCGGTATACAAAAATGAGCTCGTATACATTAGCTGGGGTACAATACACAATGCAAAAAATGAGCTCAAATATTAGCTGTTATACAACAGGTGCAAAAACTGAACTCTTAAATATTAGCTGCAGTATAACATACAGAAAATGAGCTGGTATACATTAGCTGCGGAACAATACACAATGGAAAAAATGAGCTCTGATAAATTAGCTGGGGTACAATACACAATGCAAAAAAATGAGCTCTTAAACATTAGCTGTGATACAACAGATGCAAGAACTGGACTCTTAAATATTACCTGGGATATACAAAAAATGAGCTCTGATAAATTAGCTGGGGTACAATACACAATGCAAAAAAATGAGCTCTTAAACATTAGCTGTGATACAACAGATGCAAGAACTGAAGTCGTAAATATTAGCTGCGGTATAAAAAAATGAGCTCGTATACATTAGCTGTGGTACAATACACAATGCAAAAAATGAGCTCAAACATTAGCTGTGATACAACAGGTGCAAAAACTGAAACTCTTAAATATTAGCTGCAGTATAACATACAGAAAATGAGCTGGTATACATTAGCTGTGGAACAATACACAATGGAAAAAATGAGTTCTTAAACATCAGCTGTGATACAACAGATGCAAGAACTGAACTCTTAAATATTAGCTGCGGTACAACAGGAAGGGCGGCGGAGCGAGCGAGTGAACGGACACCTGTGATCAAATAGCTTTAGCTGGATCCTCTCCCTGGACAGCTTTCAACTTGGCTGGAACACTTTGGCTGGAAACACCTGGGCTGGAACACCTGGGCTGGAACACACTTGACATTAGTAGTACATTAGCTTTAACACATTAGCTGTAACACATTAGATCTAATAAATTAGCTGTGGTACAATAGATACAAAAAATGAACTCGTATTCATTAGCTGCGCTACAATAGATGCAAAACATTAGCTCTTAGACATTAACTGGGTTACAATACACAATGCAAAAAATGAGCTCTTAAACATTAGCTGTGATACAACAGATGGAAAAACTGAGCTCTTCAATATTAGCTGCGGTACAACACATACAAAAATGAGTTTCTATACATTAGCTGCGGTACAATACACAATGGAAAAAATGAGCTCTTAAACATTAGCTGTGATACAAGAGGTGCAAAAACTGAACTCTTAAATATTAGCTGCGGTTACAACAGGAAGGGCGGCGGAGCGACGCGAAGCGAACGGACACCTGTGATCAAATAGCTTTAGCTGGATCCTCTCCCTGGACAGCTTTCAACTTGGCTGGAACACTTTGGCTGGAACACCTGGGCTGGAACACCTGGGCTGGAACACACTTGACATTAGTAGTACATTAGCTTTAACACATTAGCTGTAACACATTATATCTAATACATTAGCTGTGGTACAATAGATACAAAAAATGAACTCGTATTCATTAGCTGCGCTACAATAGATGCAAAACATTAGCTCTTAGACATTAGCTGGGTTACAATACACAATGCAAAAAATGAGCTCTTTAACATTAGCTGTGATACAAGAGGTGCAAAAACTGAAGTCTTAAATATTAGCTGCGGTATACAAAAAATGAGCTCTGATAAATTAGCTGGGGTACAATACACAATGCAAAAAATGAGCTCTTCAACATTAGCTGTGATACAACAGATGCAAGAACTGAACTCTTAAATATTAGCTGCAGTATACAAAAAAGGAGCTCTGATAAATTAGCTGGGGTACAATACACAATGCAAAAAAGGAGCTTTTAAACATTAGCTATGATACAACAGGTGCAAAAACTGAACTCTTAAATATTAGCTGCAGTATAACATACAGAAAATGAGCTCGTACACATTAGCTGGGGTACAATACACAACGTAAAAAAGGAGCTTTTAAACATTAGCTATGATACAACAGATGGAAAAATGGAGCCCTTCAATATTAGATGCGGTACAACAGTTACAAAAAATAAGCTCATATACATTAGCTGGGGTACAATACACAATGCAAAAAAGGAGCTTTTAAACATTAGCTATGATACAACAGATGGAAAAATGGAGCTCTTATATATTAGCTGTGGTACAACAGATACAAAAAATGAGCTCGTTCACATTAGCTGCGGTACAATACACAATGGAAAAAATGAGCTCTGATAAATTAGCTGGGGTACAATACACAATGCAAAAAATGAGCTCTTAAACATTAGCTGTGATAAAACATGCAAAAACTGCGCTCTTAAATATTAGCTGCGGTACAACAGATACAAAAAATGAGCTCCTATACATTAGCTGTGGTTCAATACACAATGCAAAAAATGAGCTCTCAAACATTAGCTGTGATACAACAGGTGCAAAAACTGAACTCTTAAATATTAGCTGCAGTATAACATACAGAAAATGAGCTGGTATACATTAGCTGTGGAACAATACACAATGGAAAAAATGAGTTCTTAAACATCAGCTGTGATACAACAGATGCAAGAACTGAACTCTTAAATATTAGCTGCGGTACAACAGGAAGGGCGGCGGAGCGAGCGAGTGAACGGACACCTGTGATCAAATAGCTTTAGCTGGATCCTCTCCCTGGACAGCTTTCAACTTGGCTGGAACACTTTGGCTGGAACACCTGGGCTGGAACACACTTGACATTAGTAGTACATTAGCTTTAACACATTAGCTGTAACACATTAGATCTAATAAATTAGCTGTGGTACAATAGATACAAAAAATGAACTCGTATTCATTAGCTGCGCTACAATAGATGCAAAACATTAGCTCTTAGACATTAACTGGGTTACAATACACAATGCAAAAAATGAGCTCTTAAACATTAGCTGTGATACAACAGATGGAAAAACTGAGCTCTTCAATATTAGCTGCGGTACAACACATACAAAAAATGAGTTTCTATACATTAGCTGCGGTACAATACACAATGGAAAAAATGAGCTCTTAAACATTAGCTGTGATACAAGAGGTGCAAAAACTGAACTCTTAAATATTAGCTGCGGTACAACAGGAAGGGCGGCGGAGCGAGCGAGCGAACGGACACCTGTGATCAAATAGCTTTAGCTGGATCCTCTCCCTGGACAGCTTTCAACTTGGCTGGAACACTTTGGCTGGAACACCTGGGCTGGAACACCTGGGCTGGAACACACTTGACATTAGTAGTACATTAGCTTTAACACATTAGCTGTAACACATTATATCTAATACATTAGCTGTGGTACAATAGATACAAAAAATGAACTCGTATTCATTAGCTGCGCTACAATAGATGCAAAACATTAGCTCTTAGACATTAGCTGGGTTACAATACACAATGCAAAAAATGAGCTCTTTAACATTAGCTGTGATACAAGAGGTGCAAAAACTGAAGTCTTAAATATTAGCTGCGGTATACAAAAAATGAGCTCTGATAAATTAGCTGGGGTACAATACACAATGCAAAAAAATGAGCTCTTCAACATTAGCTGTGATACAACAGATGCAAGAACTGAACTCTTAAATATTAGCTGCAGTATACAAAAAAGGAGCTCTGATAAATTAGCTGGGGTACAATACACAATGCAAAAAAGGAGCTTTTAAACATTAGCTATGATACAACAGGTGCAAAAACTGAACTCTTAAATATTAGCTGCAGTATAACATACAGAAAATGAGCTCGTACACATTAGCTGGGGTACAATACACAACGTAAAAAAGGAGCTTTTAAACATTAGCTATGATACAACAGATGGAAAAATGGAGCCCTTCAATATTAGATGCGGTACAACAGTTACAAAAATAAGCTCATATACATTAGCTGGGGTACAATACACAATGCAAAAAAGGAGCTTTTAAACATTAGCTATGATACAACAGATGGAAAAATGGAGCTCTTATATATTAGCTGTGGTACAACAGATACAAAAAATGAGCTCGTTCACATTAGCTGCGGTACAATACACAATGGAAAAAATGAGCTCTGATAATTAGCTGGGGTACAATACACAATGCAAAAAATGAGCTCTTAAACATTAGCTGTGATAAAACATGCAAAAACTGCGCTCTTAAATATTAGCTGCGGTACAACAGATACAAAAAATGAGCTCCTATACATTAGCTGTGGTTCAATACACAATGCAAAAAATGAGCTCTCAAACATTAGCTGTGATACAACAGGTGCAAGAACTGAACTCTTAAATATTAGCTGCAGTATAACATACAGAAAATGAGCTCGTATACATTAGCTGCGGAACAATACACAATGGAAAAAATGAGCTCTGATGAATTAGCTGGGGTACAATACACAATGCAAAAAAATGAGCTCTTAAACATCAGCTGTGATACAACAGATGCAAGAACTGAACTCTTAAATATTAGCTGCGGTACAACAGGAAGGGCGGCGGAGCGAGCGAGCGAACGGACACCTGTGATCAAATAGCTTGAGCTGGATCCTCTCCCTGGACAGCTTTCAACTTGGCTGGAACACTTTGGCTGGAACACCTGGGCTGGAACACCTGGGCTGGAACACACTTGACATTAGTAGTACATTAGCTTTAACACATTAGCTGTAACACATTAGATCTAATACATTAGCTGTGGTACAATAGATACAAAAAATGAACTCGTATTCATTAGCTGCGCTACAATAGATGCAAAACATTAGCTCTTAGACATTAGCTGGGTTACAACAGATGGAAAAACTGAGCTCTTCAATATTAGCTGCGGTACAACACATACAAAAAATGAGTTTCTATACATTAGCTGCGGTACAATACACAATGGAAAAAATGAGCTCTGATTAATTAGCTGGGGTACAATACACAATGCAAAAAATGAGCTCTTAAACATTAGCTGTGATACAAGAGGTGCAAAAACTGAAGTCTTAAATATTAGCTGGGTATACATAAAATGAGCTCTGATAAATTAGCTGGGGTACAATACACAATGCAAAAAAATGAGCTCTGATAAATTAGCTGGGGTACAATACACAATGCAAAAAAATGAGCTCTTAAACATTAGCTGTGATAAAACATGCAAAAACTGAGCTGTTAAATATTAGCTGCGGTATAGAAAAAATGGTCGAAGTTCTGAATAAAAACCATGTTGAAAGCTGTGCATGTAGACTGCAGCCAGGTGTGCAGGGAGAGGATCCAGCTAAAGCTATCTGATCACAGGTGTCGGCGGAGCGAGCGAAGGGCGGCGGCGGAGCGAGCGAAGGGCGGCGGCGGAGCGAGCAAAGGGCGGCGGCGGAGCGAGCAAAGGACGGCGGCGGAGCGAGCGAAGGGCGGCGGAGCGAGCGACCGAGCGAGCATATGGACACCTGTGATCAAAAAGCTTTGGCTGGATCCTCTCCCTGCACAGCTTTCAACTTGGCTGTAACACTGTGGCTGGAACACTTGGCGGGAACACTTTGGCGGGAAAACTTGGGAGGGAACACCTGGGCTGGAACACACTTGACATTAGTAGTACATTAGCTTTAATAGATTAGCTGTAACACATTAGATCTAATACATTAGCTGTGGCACAACAGATATAAAGAATGAACTCGTATACATTAGCTGCGGTACAATAGATGCAAAACATTAGCTCTTAGACATTAGCTGGAATACAATACACAATGCAAAAAATGAGCTCTTATACATTAGCTGCGGTACAATACACAATACAAAGAATGAGCTCTTAAACATTAGCTGTGATACAACAGATGCAAAAACTCAGCTCTTAAATATTACCTGGGATATACAAAAAATGAGCTCTGATAAATTAGCTGGGGTACAATACACAATGAAAAAAATGAGCTCTTAAACATTAGCTGTGATAAAACATGCAAAAACTGAGCTCTTAAATATTAGCTGCGGTACAACAGATACAAAAAATGAGCTCGTACACATTAGCTGGGGTACAATACACAACGCAAAAAAGGAGCTTTTAAACATTAGCTATGATACAACAGATGGAAAAATGGAGCTCTTCAATATTAGCTGCGGTACAACAGTTACAAAAAATAAGCTCATATACATTAGCTGCGGTACAACACACAAAAAATGAGCTTCTATACATTAGCTGCGGTACAATACACACTGCAAAAAATGAGCTCTTAAACAGCTGTGATAAAAAAGGTGCAAAAAACTGAAGTCTTAAATATTAGCTGCGGTATACAAAAAATGAGCTCTGATAAATTAGCTGGGGTACAATACACATACAAAAAAATGAGCTCTTAAACATTAGCTGTGATAAAACATGCAAAAACTGAGCTCTTAAATATTAGCTGCGGTACAACAGATACAAAAAATGAGCTCGTATACATGAGCTGTGGTACAATACACAATGCAAAAAAGGAGCTTTTAAACATTAGCTATGATACAACAGATGGAAAAATGGAGCTCTTCAATATTAGCTGTGGTACAACAGATACAAAAAATGAGCTTCTATACATTAGCTGCGGTACAATACACAATGGAAAAAATGAGCTCTGATAAATTAGCTGGGGTACAATACACACTGCAAAAAATGAGCTCAAACATTAGCTGTGATACAAGAGGTGCAAAAACTGAACTCTTAAATATTAGCTGCGGTATACAAAAATGAGCTCTGATAAATTAGCTGGGGTACAATACACACTGCAAAAAATGAGCTCTTAAACATTAGCTGTGATACAAGAGGTGCAAAAACTGAACTCTTAAATATTAGCTGCAGTATACAAAAAATGAGCTCGTATAGATTAGTTGCGGTACAATACAAAATGCAAAAAAATGAGCTCTTAAACATTAGCTGTCATACAAAAGGTGCAAAAACTGAACTCTTAAATATTAGCTGCGGTACAACACACAAAAAATGAGCTCGTATACATTAGCTGGGGTACAATACAAAATGCAAAAAAATGAGCTCTTAAACATTAGCTGTCATACAAAAGGTGCAAAAACTGAACTCTTAAATATTAGCTGCGGTACAACAGGAAGGGCGGCGGAGCGAGCGAGCGAACGGACACCTGTGATCAAATAGCTTGAGCTGGATCCTCTCCCTGGACAGCTTTCAACTTGGCTGGAACACTTTGGCTGGAACACCTGGGCTGGAACACACTTGACATTAGTAGTACATTAGCTTTAACACATTAGCTGTAACACATTAGATCTAATAAATTAGCTGTGGTACAATAGATACAAAAAATGAACTCGTATTCATTAGCTGCGCTACAATAGATGCAAAACATTAGCTCTTAGACATTAGCTGGGTTACAATACACAATGCAAAAAATGAGCTCTTAAACATTAGCTGTGATACAACAGATGGAAAAACTGAGCTCTTCAATATTAGCTGCGGTAAAACACACACAAAAAATGAGCTCGTACACATTAGCTGCGGTACAATACACAATGGAAAAAATGAGCTCTGATTAATTAGCTGGGGTACAATACACAATGCAAAAAAATGAGCTCTTAAACATTAGCTGTGATACAACAGGTGCAAAAACTGAAGTCTTAAATATTAGCTGCGGTATACAAAAAATGAGCTCTGATAAATTAGCTGGGGTACAATACACAATGCAAAAAAATGAGCTCTGATAAATTAGCTGGGGTACAATACACAATGCAAAAAAATGAGCTCTTAAACATTAGCTGTGATACAAGAGATGCAAGAACTGAACTCTTAAATATTAGCTGCAGTATACAAAAAATGAGCTCGTATACATTAGCTGCGGTACAATACACAATGGAAAAAATGAGCTCATACATTAGCTGGGGTACAATACACAATGCAAAAAAATGAGCTCTTAAACATTAGCTGTCATACAAGAGGTGCAAAAACTGAACTCTTAAATGTTAGCTGCGGTACAACAGGAAGGGCGGCGGAGCGAGCGAGCGAACGGACACCTGTGATCAAATAGCTTCAGCTGGATCCTCTCCCTGGACAGCTTTCAACCTGGCTGGAACACCTGGGCTGGAACACCTGGGCTGGACCACCTGGGCTGGAACACACTTGAAATTAGTAGTACATTAGCTTTAACACATTAGCTGTAACACATTAGATCTAATACATTTGCTGTGGTACAATAGATACAAAAAATGAACTCGTATTCATTAGCTGCGCTACAATAGATGCAAAACATTAGCTCTTAGACATTAGCTGGGTTACAACAGATGGAAAAACTGAGCTCTTCAATATTAGCTGCGGTACAACACATACAAAAAATGAGTTTCTATACATTAGCTGCGGTACAATACACAATGGAAAAAATGAGCTCTGATTAATTAGCTGGGGTACAATGCACAATGCAAAAAATGAGCTCTTAAACATTAGCTGTGATACAAGAGGTGCAAAAACTGAAGTCTTAAATATTAGCTGGGTATACATAAAATGAGCTCTGATAAATTAGCTGGGGTACAATACACAATGCAAAAAAATGAGCTCTGATAAATTAGCTGGGGTACAATACACAATGCAAAAAAATGAGCTCTTAAACATTAGCTGTGATAAAACATGCAAAAACTGAGCTCTTAAATATTAGCTGCGGTATAGAAAAAATGGTCGAAGTTCTGAATAAAAACCATGTTGAAAGCTGTGCATGTAGACTGCAGCCAGGTGTGCAGGGAGAGGATCCAGCTAAAGCTATCTGATCACAGGTGTCGGCGGAGCGAGCGAAGGGCGGCGGCGGAGCGAGCAAAGGGCGGCGGCGGAGCGAGCAAAGGACGGCGGCGGAGCGAGCGAAGGGCGGCGGAGCGAGCGACCGAGCGAGCATATGGACACCTGTGATCAAAAAGCTTTGGCTGGATCCTCTCCCTGCACAGCTTTCAACTTGGCTGTAACACTGTGGCTGGAACACTTGGGCGGGAACACTTTGGCGGGAAAACTTGGGAGGGAACACCTGGGCTGGAACACACTTGACATTAGTAGTACATTAGCTTTAATAGATTAGCTGTAACACATTAGATCTAATACATTAGCTGTGGCACAACAGATATAAAGAATGAACTCGTATACATTAGCTGCGGTACAATAGATGCAAAACATTAGCTCTTAGACATTAGCTGGAATACAATACACAATACAAAGAATGAGCTCTTAAACATTAGCTGTGATACAACAGATGCAAAAACTCAGCTCTTAAATATTACCTGGGATATACAAAAAATGAGCTCTGATAAATTAGCTGGGGTACAATACACACTGCAAAAAATGAGCTCTTAAACATTAGCTGTGATAAAAGAGGTGCAAAAACTGAAGTCTTAAATATTAGCTGCAGAATACAAAAAATGAGCTCTGATAAATTTAGCTGGGGTACAATACACAATGCAAAAAAATGAGCTCAAACATTAGCTGTGATACAACAGATGCAAGAACTGAACTCTTAAATATTAGCTGCAGTATACAAAAAATGAGCTCGTTCACATTAGCTGCGGTACAATACACAATGGAAAAAATGAGCTCTGATAAATTAGCTGGGGTACAATACACAATGAAAAAAATGAGCTCTTAAACATTAGCTGTGATAAAACATGCAAAAACTGAGCTCTTAAATATTAGCTGCGGTACAACAGATACAAAAAATGAGCTCGTACACATTAGCTGGGGTACAATACACAACGCAAAAAAGGAGCTTTTAAACATTAGCTATGATACAACAGATGGAAAAATGGGGCTCTTCAATATTAGCTGCGGTACAACAGTTACAAAAATAAGCTCATATACATTAGCTGCGGTACAACACACAAAAAATGAGCTTCTATACATTAGCTGCGGTACAATACACACTGCAAAAAATGAGCTCTTAAACAGCTGTGATAAAAAAAGGTGCAAAAACTGAAGTCTTAAATATTAGCTGCGGTATACAAAAAATGAGCTCTGATAAATTAGCTGGGGTACAATACACATACAAAAAAATGAGCTCTTAAACATTAGCTGTGATAAAACATGCAAAAACTGAGCTCTTAAATATTAGCTGCGGTACAACAGATACAAAAAATGAGCTCGTATACATGAGCTGTGGTACAATACACAATGCAAAAAAGGAGCTTTTAAACATTAGCTATGATACAACAGATGGAAAAATGGAGCTCTTCAATATTAGCTGTGGTACAACAGATACAAAAAATGAGCTTCTATACATTAGCTGCGGTACAATACACAATGGAAAAAATGAGCTCTGATAAATTAGCTGGGGTACAATACACACTGCAAAAAATGAGCTCTTAAACATTAGCTGTGATACAAGAGGTGCAAAAACTGAACTCTTAAATATTAGCTGCGGTATACAAAAAATGAGCTCTGATAAATTAGCTGGGGTACAATACACACTGCAAAAAATGAGCTCTTAAACATTAGCTGTGATACAAGAGGTGCAAAAACTGAACTCTTAAATATTAGCTGCAGTATACAAAAAATGAGCTCGTATAGATTAGTTGCGGTACAATACAAAATGCAAAAAAATGAGCTCTTAAACATTAGCTGTCATACAAAAGGTGCAAAAACTGAACTCTTAAATATTAGCTGCGGTACAACACACAAAAAATGAGCTCGTATACATTAGCTGGGGTACAATACAAAATGCAAAAAAATGAGCTCTTAAACATTAGCTGTCATACAAAAGGTGCAAAAACTGAACTCTTAAATATTAGCTGCGGTACAACAGGAAGGGCGGCGGAGCGAGCGAGCGAACGGACACCTGTGATCAAATAGCTTGAGCTGGATCCTCTCCCTGGACAGCTTTCAACTTGGCTGGAACACTTTGGCTGGAACACCTGGGCTGGAACACACTTGACATTAGTAGTACATTAGCTTTAACACATTAGCTGTAACACATTAGATCTAATAAATTAGCTGTGGTACAATAGATACAAAAAATGAACTCGTATTCATTAGCTGCGCTACAATAGATGCAAAACATTAGCTCTTAGACATTAGCTGGGTTACAATACACAATGCAAAAAATGAGCTCTTAAACATTAGCTGTGATACAACAGATGGAAAAACTGAGCTCTTCAATATTAGCTGCGGTAAAACACACACAAAAAATGAGCTCGTACACATTAGCTGCGGTACAATACACAATGGAAAAAATGAGCTCTGATTAATTAGCTGGGGTACAATACACAATGCAAAAAAATGAGCTCTTAAACATTAGCTGTGATACAACAGGTGCAAAAACTGAAGTCTTAAATATTAGCTGCGGTATACAAAAAATGAGCTCTGATAAATTAGCTGGGGTACAATACACAATGCAAAAAAATGAGCTCTGATAAATTAGCTGGGGTACAATACACAATGCAAAAAAATGAGCTCTTAAACATTAGCTGTGATACAAGAGATGCAAGAACTGAACTCTTAAATATTAGCTGCAGTATACAAAAAATGAGCTCGTATACATTAGCTGCGGTACAATACACAATGGAAAAAATGAGCTCATACATTAGCTGGGGTACAATACACAATGCAAAAAAATGAGCTCTTAAACATTAGCTGTCATACAAGAGGTGCAAAAACTGAACTCTTAAATGTTAGCTGCGGTACAACAGGAAGGGCGGCGGAGCGAGCGAGCGAACGGACACCTGTGATCAAATAGCTTTAGCTGGATCCTCTCCCTGGACAGCTTTCAACCTGGCTGGAACACCTGGGCTGGAACACACTTGACATTAGTAGTACATTAGCTTTAACACATTAGCTGTAACACATTAGATCTAATACATTAGCTGTGGTACAATAGATACAAAAAATGAACTCGTATTCATTAGCTGCGCTACAATAGATGCAAAACATTAGCTCTTAGACATTAGGTGGGTTACAATACAGAATGCAAAAAATGAGCTCTTAAACATTAGCTGTGATACAACAGATGGAAAAACTGAGCTCTTCAATATTAGCTGCGGTACAACACACAATGGAAAAAATGAGCTCTGATTAATTAGCTGGGGTACAATACACAATGCAAAAAATGAGCTCTTAAACATTAGCTGTGATACAAGAGGTGCAAAAACTGAAGTCTTAAATATTAGCTGCGGTATACAAAAAATGAGCTCGTATACATTAGCTGCGGTACAATACACAATGGAAAAAATGAGCTCATACATTAGCTGGGGTACAATACACAATGCAAAAAAATGAGCTCTTAAACATTAGCTGTCATACAAGAGGTGCAAAAACTGAACTCTTAAATATTAGCTGCGGTATACAAAAAATGAGCTCTGATAAATTAGCTGGGGTACAATACACAATGCAAAAAAATGAGCTCTGATAAATTAGCTGGGGTACAATACACAATGCAAAAAAATGAGCTCTTAAACATTAGCTGTGATGCAAGAGATGCAAGAACTGAACTCTTAAATATTAGCTGCAGTATACAAAAAATGAGCTCGTATACATTAGCTGCGGTACAATACACAATGGAAAAAATGAGCTCATACATTAGCTGGGGTACAATACACAATGCAAAAAAATGAGCTCTTAAACATTAGCTGTCATACAAGAGGTGCAAAAACTGAACTCTTAAATATTAGCTGCGGTACAACAGGAAGGGCGGCGGAGCGAGCGAGCGAACGGACACCTGTGATCAAATAGCTTGAGCTGGATCCTCTCCCTGGACAGCTTTCAACTTGGCTGGAACACTTTGGCTGGAACACCTGGGCTGGACCACCTGGGCTGGAACACACTTGACATTAGTAGTACATTAGCTTTAATACATTAGCTGTAACACATTAGATCTAATACATTTGCTGTGGTACAACAGATATAAAGAATGAACTCGTATACATTAGCTGCGGTACAATAGATGCAAAACATTAGCTCTTAGACATTAGCTGGAATACAATACACAATGCAAAAAATGAGCTCTTATACATTAGCTGCGGTACAATACACAATACAAAGAATGAGCTCTTAAACATTAGCTGTGATACAACAGATGCAAAAACTCAGCTCTTAAATATTACCTGGGATATACAAAAAATGAGCTCTGATAAATTAGCTGGGGTACAATACACACTGCAAAAAATGAGCTCTTAAACATTAGCTGTGATAAAAGAGGTGCAAAAACTGAAGTCTTAAATATTAGCTGCGGAATACAAAAAATGAGCTCTGATAAATTTAGCTGGGGTACAATACACAATGCAAAAAATGAGCTCTTAACATTAGCTGTGATACAAGAGGTGCAAGAACTGAACTCTTAAATATTAGCTGCAGTATACAAAAAATGAGCTCGTTCACATTAGCTGCGGTACAATACACAATGGAAAAAATGAGCTCTGATAAATTAGCTGGGGTACAATACACAATGCAAAAAAATGAGCTCTTAAACATTAGCTGTGATAAAACATGCAAAAACTGAGGTCTTAAATATTAGCTGCGGTACAACAGATACAAAAAATGAGCTCGTATACATTAGCTGGGGTATAATACACAATGAAAAAAATGAGCTCTTAAACATTAGCTGTGATAAAACATGCAAAAACTGAGCTCTTAAATATTAGCTGCGGTACAACAGATACAAAAAATGAGCTCGTACACATTAGCTGGGGTACAATACACAACGCAAAAAAGGAGCTTTTAAACATTAGCTATGATACAACAGATGGAAAAATGGAGCTCTTCAATATTAGCTGCGGGACAACAGTTACAAAAAATAAGCTCATATACATTAGCTGTGGTACAATACACAATGCAAAAAATTAGCTCTTAAACATTAGCTATGATACAACAGATGGAAAAACTGAGCTCTTCAATATTAGCTGCGGTACAACACACAAAAAATGAGCTTCTATACATTAGCTGCGGTACAATACACACTGCAAAAAATGAGCTCTTAAACAGCTGTGATAAAAAAGGTGCAAAAACTGAAGTCTTAAATATTAGCTGCGGTATACAAAAATGAGCTCTGATAAATTAGCTGGGATACAATACACGAACAAAAAAATGAGCTCTTAAACATTAGCTGTGATAAAACATGCAAAAACTGCGCTCTTAAATGTTAGCTGCGGTACAACAGATACAAAAAATGAGCTCGTACACATTAGCTGGGGTACAATACAAAATGCAAAAAAATGAGCTCTTAAACATTAGCTGTCATACAAAAGGTGCAAAAACTGAACTCTTAAATATTAGCTGCGGTACAACAGGAAGGGCGGCGGAGCGAGCGAGCGAACGGACACCTGTGATCAAATAGCTTGAGCTGGATCCTCTCCCTGGACAGCTTTCAACTTGGCTGGAACACCTGGGCTGGAACACACTTGACATTAGTAGTACATTAGCTTTAACACATTAGCTGTAACACATTAGATCTAATAAATTAGCTGTGGTACAATAGATACAAAAAATGAAGTCGTATTCATTAGCTGCGCTACAATAGATGCAAAACATTAGCTCTTAGACATTAGCTGGGTTACAATACAGAATGCAAAAAATGAGCTCTTAAACATTAGCTGTGATACAACAGATGGAAAAACTGAGCTCTTCAATATTAGCTGCGGTACAACACATACAAAAATTGAGTTTCTATACATTAGCTGCGGTACAATACACAATGGAAAAAATGAGCTCTGATTAATTAGCTGGGGTACAATACACAATGCAAAAATGAGCTCTTAAACATTAGCTGTGATACAAGAGGTGCAAAAACTGAAGTCTTAAATATTAGCTGCGGTATACAAAAAATGAGCTCTGATAAATTAGCTGGGGTACAATACACAATGCAAAAAAATGAGCTCTGATAAATTAGCTGGGGTACAATACACAATGCAAAAAAATGAGCTCTTAAACATTAGCTGTGATAAAACATGCACAAACTGAGCTCTTAAATATTACCTGCGGTATAGAAAAAATGGTCGAAGTTCTGAATAAAAACCATGTTGAAAGCTGTGCATGTAGACTGCAGCCAGGTGTGCAGGGAGAGGATCCAGCTAAAGCTATCTGATCACAGGTGTCGGCGGAGCGAGCGAAGGGCGGCGGCGGAGCGAGCGAAGGGCGGCGGAGCAAGCGAGCGAACGAAGGGCGGCGGAGCGAGCGACCGAGCGAGCATATAGACACCTATGATCAAAAAGCTTTGGCTGGATCCTCTCCCTGCACAGCTTTCAACTTGGCTGGAACACTGTGGCTGGAACACTTGCGCGGGAACACTTTGGCGGGAAAACTTGGGAGGGAACACCTGGGCTGGAACACACTTGACATTAGTAGTACATTAGCTTTAATACATTAGCTGTAACACATTAGATCTAATACATTAGCTGTGGCACAACAGATATAAAGAATGAACTCGTATACATTAGCTGCGGTACAATAGATGCAAAACATTAGCTCTTAGACATTAGCTGGAATACAATACACAATGCAAAAAATGAGCTCTTATACATTAGCTGCGGTACAATACACAATACAAAGAATGAGCTCTTAAACATTAGCTGTGATACAACAGATGCAAAAACTCAGCTCTTAAATATTACCTGGGATATACAAAAAATGAGCTCTTAAAAATTAGCTGGGGTACAATACACAATGCAAAAAATGAGCTCTTAAACATTAGCTGTGATACAAGAGGTGCAAAAACTGAACTCTTAAATATTAGCTGCGGTATACAAAAAATGAGCTCTGATAAATTTAGCTGGGGTACAATACACAATAGAAAAAATGAGCTCTGATAAATTAGCTGGGGTACAATACACAATGCAAAAAAATGAGCTCTTAAACATTAGCTGTGATACAAGAGGTGCAAAAACTGAAGTCTTAAACATTAGCTGCGGTATAAAAAAAATGAGCTCTGATAAATTAGCTGGGGTACAATACACAATGCAAAAAATGAGCTCTTAAACATTAGCTGTGATACAACAGATGCAAGAACTGAACTCTTAAATATTAGCTGCAGTATACAAAAATGAGCTCGTATCGATTAGTTGCGGTACAATACACAATGGAAAAAATGAGCTCTGATAAATTAGCTGGGGTACAATACACAATGCAAAAAAATGAGCTCTTAAACATTAGCTGTGACAAAACATGCAAAAACTGCGCTCTTAAATATTAGCTGCGGTACAACAGATACAAAAAATGAGCTCGTATACATTAGCTGTGGTACAATACACAATGGAAAAAAATGAGCTCTGATAAATTAGCTGGGGTACAATACACAACGTAAAAAATGAGCTCTGAAACATTAGCTGTGATACAAGAGGTGCAAAAACTGAAGTCTTAAATATTAGCTGCGGTATACAAAAAATGAGCTCGTATACATTAGCTGTGGTACAATACACAATGGAAAAAATGAGCTCTGATAAATTAGCTGGGGTACAATACACAATGCAAAAAATGAGCTCAAACATTAGCTGTGATACAACAGGTGCAAAAACTGAACTCTTAAATATTAGCTGCAGTATAACATACAAAAATGAGCTCGTATACATTCGCTGCGGAACAATACACAATGGAAAAAATGAGCTCTGATGAATTAGCTGGGGTACAATACACAATGCAAAAAAATGAGCTCTTAAACATCAGCTGTGATACAACAGGTGCAAAAACTGAACTCTTAAATATTAGCTGCAGTATAACATACAGAAAATGAGCTCGTATACATTAGCTGCGGTACAATACACAATGGAAAAAATGAGCTCTTAAACATTAGCTGTCATACAAGAGGTGCAAAAACTGAACTCTTAAATATTAGCTGCGGTACAAAAGGAAGGGCGGCGGAGCGAGTGAGCGAACGGACACCTGTGATCAAATAGCTTTAGCTGGATCCTCTCCCTGGACAGCTTTCAACTTGGCTGGAACACTTTGGCTGGAACACCTGGGCTGGAACACACTTGACATTAGTAGTACATTAGCTTTAACACATTAGCTGTAACACATTAGATCTAATAAATTAGCTGTGGTACAATAGATACAAAAAATGAACTCATATTCATTAGCTGCGCTACAACAGATGCAAAACATTAGCTCTTAGACATTAACTGGGTTACAATACACAATGCAAAAAATGAGCTCTTAAACATTAGCTGTGATACAACAGATGGAAAACTGAGCTCTTCAATATTAGCTGCGGTACACACATACAAAAAATGAGTTTCTATACATTAGCTGCGGTACAATACACAATGGAAAAAATGAGCTCAAACATGAGCTGTGATACAACAGGTGCAAAAACTGAACTCTTAAATATTAGCTGCAGTATAACATACAGAAAATGAGCTCGTATACATTAGCTGCGGAACAATACACAATGGAAAAAATGAGCTCTGATAAATTAGCTGGGGTACAATACAAAATGCAAAAAATGAGCTCAAACATTAGCTGTGATACAACAGGTGAAAAAACTGAACTCTTAAATATTAGCTGCAGTAAAACATACAGAAAATGAGCTCGTATACATTAGCTGGGGTACAATACACAATGCAAAACATGAGCTCTTAAACATTAGCTATGATACAACAGATGGAAAAATGGAGCTCTTATATATTAGCTGCGGTACAACAGTTACAAAAAATAAGCTCATATACATTAGCTGTGGTACAATACACAATGCAAAAAATGAGCTCTTAACATTAGCTGTGATACAACAGATGGAAAAACTGAGCTCTTCAATATTAGCTGCGGTACAACACATACAAAAAATGAGCTTCTATACATTAGCTGCGGTACAATACACAATGGAAAAAATGAGCTCTGATAAATTAGCTGGGGTACAATACACACTGCAAAAAATGAGCTCTTAAACATTAGCTGTGATAAAAGAGGTGCAAAAACTGAAGTCTTAAATATTAGCTGCGGAATACAAAAAATGAGCTCTGATAAATTTAGCTGGGGTACAATACACAATGCAAAAAAATGAGCTCAAACATTAGCTGTGATACAACAGATGCAAGAACTGAACTCTTAAATATTAGCTGCAGTATACAAAAAATGAGCTCGTTCACATTAGCTGCGGTACAATACACAATGGAAAAAATGAGCTCTGATAAATTAGCTGGGGTACAATACACAATGCAAAAAAATGAGCTCTTAAACATTAGCTGTGATAAAACATGCAAAAACTGAGGTCTTAAATATTAGCTGCAGTACAACAGATACAAAAAATGAGCTCGTATACATTAGCTGGGGTACAATACACACAAAAAAAAATGAGCTCAAACATTAGCTGTGATAAAACATGCAAAACTGAGCTCTTAAATATTAGCTGCGGTACAACAGATACAAAAATGAGCTTGTACACATGAGCTGGGGTACAATACACAACGCAAAAAAGGAGCTTTTAAACATTAGCTATGATACAACAGATGGAAAAATGGAGCTCTTCAATATTAGCTGCGGTACAACACACAAAAATGAGCTTCTATACATTAGCTGCGGTACAATACACACTGCAAAAAATGAGCTCTTAAACAGCTGTGATAAAAAAGGTGCAAAAACTGAAGTCTTAAATATTAGCTGCGGTTTACAAAAAGGAGCTCTGATAATATAGCTGGGGTACAATACACATACAAAAAATGAGCTCTTAAACATTAGCTGTGATAAAACATGCAAAAACTGAGCTCTTAAATATTAGCTGCGGTACAACAGATACAAAAATGAGCTCGTATACATTAGCTGTGGTACAATACACAATGCAAAAAAGGAGCTTTTAAACATTAGCTATGATACAACAGATGGAAAAATGGAGCTCTTCAATATTAGCTGTGGTACAACAGATAAAAAAAATGAGCTTCTATACATTAGCTGCGGTACAATACACAATGGAAAAAATGAGCTCTGATAAATTAGCTGGGGTACAATACACACTGCAAAAAATGAGCTCTTAAACATTAGCTGTGATACCAGAGGTGCAAAAACTGAACTCTTAAATATTAGCTGCAGTATACAAAAAATGAGCTCTGATAAATTAGCTGGGGTACAATACACAATGCAAAAAAATGAGCTCTTAAACATTAGCTGTGATAAAACATGCAAAAACTGCGCTCTTAAATGTTAGCTGCGGTACAACACACAAAAAATGAGCTCGTATACATTAGCTGGGGTACAATACAAAATGCAAAAAAATGAGCTCTTAAACATTAGCTGTCATACAAGAGGTGAAAAACTGAACTCTTAAATATTAGCTGCAGTATAACATACAGAAAATGAGCTCGTATACATTAGCTGGGGTACAATACACAATGGAAAAAAATGAGCTCTTAAACATGAGCTGTGATAAAACATGCAAAAACTGAGCTCTTAAATATTAGCTGCGGTACAACAGATACAAAAATGAGCTCGTATACATTAGCTGTGGTACAATACACAATGCAAAAAGGAGCTTTTAAACATTAGCTATGATACAACAGATGGAAAAATGGAGCTCTTCAATATTAGCTGTGGTACAACAGATACAAAAAATGAGCTTCTATACATTAGCTGCGGTACAATACACAATGGAAAAAATGAGCTCTGATAAATTAGCTGGGGTACAATACACACTGCAAAAAATGAGCTCTTAAACATTAGCTGTGATACCAGAGGTGCAAAAACTGAACTCTTAAATATTAGCTGCAGTACAACACACAAAAAATGAGCTCGTATACATTAGCTGGGGTACAATACAAAATGCAAAAAAAGGAGCTCTTAAACATTAGCTGTCATACAAGAGGTGCAAAAACTGAACTCTTAAATATTTGCTGCGGTACAACATGAAGGGCGGCGGAGCGAGCGAGCGAACGGACACCTGTGATCAAATAGCTTCAGCTGGATCCTCTCTCTGGACAGCTTTCAACTTGGCTGGAACACTTTGGCTGGAACACTTTGGCTGGAACACCTGGGCTGGAACAAACTTGACATTAGTAGCACATTAGCTTTAACACATTAGCTGTAACACATTAGATCTAATACATTAGCTGTGGTGCGATAGATACAAAAAATGAACTCGTATTCATTAGCTGCGCTACAACAGATGCAAAACAGCTCTTAGACATTAGCTGGGGTACAATACACAATGCAAAAAATGAGCTCTTAAACATTAGCTATGATAGAACAGATGGAAAAACTGAGCTCTTCAATATTAGCTGCGGTACAACACATACAAAAAATGAGTTTCTATACATTAGCTGCGGTACAATACACAATGGAAAAAATGAGCTCTGATAAATTAGCTGGGGTACAATACACAATGCAAAAAATGAGCTCTTAAACAGCTGTGATACAAGCAGTGCAAAAACTGAAGTCTTAAATATTCGCTGCGGTATACAAAAAATGAGCTCTTAAACATTAGCTGTGATACAACAGGTGCAAAAACTGAACTCTTAAATATTATCTGCAGTATAACATACAGAAAATGAGCTCGTATACATTAGCTGCGGTACAATACACAATGGAAAAAATGAGCTCTGATAAATTAGCTGGGGTACAATACACAATGCAAAAAAATGAGCTCTTAAACATTAGCTGCGGTACAACATGAAGGGCAGCGGAGCGAGCGAGCGAGCGAACGGACACCTGTGATCAAAGAGCTTTAGCTGGATCCTCTCCCTGCACAGCTTTCAACTTGGCTGGAACACTTTGGCTGGAACACCTGGGCTGGAACACACTTGACATTAGTAGTACATTAGCTTTAACACATTAGCTGTAACACATTAGATCTAATACATTAGCTGTGGTACAATAGATACAAAAAATGAACTCATATTCATTAGCTGCGCTACAATAGATGCAAAACATTAGCTCTTAGACATTAGCTGGGTTACAAAACACAATGCAAAAAATGAGCTCTGACAAATTAGCTGGGGTACAATACACAATGCAAAAAATGAGCTCTTAAACATTAGCTGTGATACAACAGATGCAAGAACTGAACTCTTAAATATTAGCTGCGGTACAACACATACAAAAATGAGCTTCTTTACATTAGCTGCGGTACAATACACAATGGAAAAAATGAGCTCTGATAAATTAGCTGGGGTACAATACACAATGCAAAAAATGAGCTCTTAAACATTAGCTGTGATACAAGAGGTGCAAAAACTGAAGTCTTAAATATTAGCTGCGGTATACAAAAAATGAGCTCTGATAAATTAGCTGGGGTACAATACACAATGCAAAAAAATGAGCTCTTAAACATTAGCTGTGATAAAACATGCAAAAACTGAGCTGTTAAATATTAGCTGCGGTACAACAGGAAGGGCGGCGGAGCGAGCGAGCGAACGGACACCTGTGATCAAATAGCTTTAGCTGGATCCTCTCCCTGGACAGCTTTCAACTTGGCTGGAACACTTTGGCTGGAACACCTGGGCTGGAACACACTTGACATTAGTAGTACATTAGCTTTAACACATTAGCTGTAACACATTAGATCTAATACATTAGCTGTGGTACAATAGATACAAAAAATGAACTCGTATTCATTAGCTGCGCTACAATAGATGCAAAACATTAGCTCTTAGACATTAGCTGGGTTACAACAGATGGAAAAACTGAGCTCTTCAATATTAGCTGCGGTACAACACATACAAAAAATGAGTTTCTATACATTAGCTGCGGTACAATACACAATGGAAAAAATGAGCTCTGATTAATTAGCTGGGGTACAATACACAATGCAAAAAATTAGCCCTTAAACATTAGCTGTGATACAAGAGGTGCAAAAACTGAAGTCTTAAATATTAGCTGCGGTATACAAAAAACGAGCTCTGATAAATTAGCTGGGGTACAATACACAATGCAAAAAAATGAGCTCTGATAAATTAGCTGGGGTACAATACACAATGCAAAAAAATGAGCTCTTAAACATTAGCTGTGATAAAACATGCAAAAACTGAGCTCTTAAATATTAGCTGCGGTATAGAAAAAATGGTCGAAGTTCTGAATAAAAACCATGTTGAAAGCTGTGCATGTAGACTGCAGCCAGGTGTGCAGGGAGAGGATCCAGCTAAAGCTATCTGATCACAGGTGTCGGCGGAGCGAGCGAAGGGCGGCGGCGGAGCGAACAAAGGGCGGCGGCGGAGCGAGCAAAGGGCGGCGGCGGAGCGAACAAAGGGCGGCGGCGGAGCGAACGAAGGGCGGCGGAGCAAGCGAGCGAACGAAGGGCGGCGGAGCGAGCGACCGAGCGAGCATATGGACACCTGTGATCAAAAAGCTTTGGCTGGATCCTCTCCCTGCACAGCTTTCAACTTGGCTGGAACACTGTGGCTGGAACACTTGGGCGGGAACACTTTGGCGGGAAAACTTGGGCGGGAACACCTGGGCTGGAACACACTTGACATTAGTAGTACATTATCTTTAATACATTAGCTGTAACACATTAGATCTAATACATTAGCTGTGGCACAACAGATATAAAGAATGAACTCGTATACATTAGCTGCGGTACAATACACAATACAAAGAATGAGCTCTTAAACATTAGCTGTGATACAACAGATGCAAAAACTCAGCTCTTAAATATTACCTGGGATATACAAAAATGAGCTCTTAAAAATTAGCTGGGGTACAATACACAATGCAAAAAATGAGCTCTTAAACATTAGCTGTGATACAAGAGGTGCAAAAACTGAAGTCTTAAATATTAGCTGCGGTATACAAAAAATGAGCTCGTATACATTAGCTGGGGTACAATACACAATGCAAAAAATGAGCTCTTAAACATTAGCTGTGATACAACAGGTGCAAAAACTGAACTCTTAAATATTATCTGCAGTATAACATACAGAAAATGAGCTCGTATACATTAGCTGCGGTACAATACACAATGGAAAAAATGAGCTCATACATTAGCTGGGGGACAATACACAATGTAAAAAAATGAGCTCTTAAACATTAGCTGTGATACAAGAGGTGCAAAAACTGAAGTCTTAAATATTAGCTGCGGTATACAAAAAATGAGCTCTGATAAATTAGCTGGGGTACAATACACAATGCAAAAAAATGAGCTCTTAAACATTAGCTGTGATACAACAGATGCAAGAACTGAACTCTTAAATATTAGCTGCAGTATACAAAAAATGAGCTGTGACAAATTAGCTGGGGTACAATACACAATGCAAAAAATGAGCTCTGATAAATTAGCTGGGGTACAATACACAATGCAAAAAATGAGCTCTTAAACATTAGCTGTGATACAAGAGGTGCAAAAACTGAAGTCTTAAATATTAGCTGCGGTATACAAAAAATGAGCTCGTATACATTAGCTGGGGTACAATACACAATGCAAAAAATGAGCTCTTAAACATTAGCGATGATACAACAGATGGAAAAACTCAGCTCTTAAATATTACCTGGGATATACAAAAAATGAGCTCTTAAAAATTAGCTGGGGTACAATACACAATGCAAAAAATTAGCTCTTAAACATTCGCTGTGATAAAAGAGGTGCAAAAACTGAACTCTTAAATATTAGCTGCGGTATACAAAAAATGAGCTCGTATACATTAGCTGGGGTACAATACACAATGCAAAAAATGAGCTCAAACATTAGCTGTGATACAACAGGTGCAAAAACTGAACTCTTAAATATTAGCTGCAGTATAACATACAGAAAATGAGCTCTTATACATTAGCTGCGGAACAATACACAATGGAAAAAATGAGCTCTGATAAATTAGCTGGGGTACAATACACAATGCAAAAAAATGAGCTCTTAAACAGTAGCTGTGATACAAGAGGTGCAAAAACTGAAGTCTTAAATATTAGCTGCGGTATACAAAAAATGAGCTCTGATAAATTAGCTGGGGTACAATACACAATGCAAAAAAATGAGCTCTTAAACATTAGCTGTGATACAACAGATGCAAGAACTGAACTCTTAAATATTAGCTGCGGTACAACACATACAAAAAATGAGCTTCTTTACATTAGCTGCGGTACAATACACAATGGAAAAAATGAGCTCTTAAACATTAGCTGTGATACAAGAGGTGCAAAAAGTGAACTCTTAAATATTAGCTGCGGTATACAAAAAATGAGCTCGTATACATTAGCTGGGGTACAATACACAATGCAAAAAATGAGCTCAAACATTAGCTGTGATACAACAGGTGCAAAAACTGAACTCTTAAATATTAGCTGCAGTATAACATACAGAAAATGAGCTGGTATACATTAGCTGCGGAACAATACACAATGGAAAAAATGAGCTCTGATGAATTAGCTGGGGTACAATACACAATGCAAAAAAATGAGCTCTTAAACATTAGCTGTGATACAACAGATGCAAGAACTGAACTCTTAAATATTAGCTGCAGTATACAAAAAATGAGCTCGTATACATTAGCTGCGGTACAATACACAATGGAAAAAATGAGCTCTTATACATTAGCTGTGATACAAGAGGTGCAAAAACTGAAGTCTTAAATATTAGCTGCGGTATACAAAAAATGAGCTCTGATAAATTAGCTGGGGTACAATACACAATGCAAAAAATGAGCTCTTAAACATTAGCTGTGATACAACAGATGCAAGAACTGAACTCTTAAATATTAGCTGCGGTACAACACATACAAAGAATGAGCTTCTTTACATTAGCTGCGGTACAATACACAATGGAAAAAATGAGCTCTTAAACATTAGCTGTGATACAAGAGGTGCAAAAAGTGAACTCTTAAATATTAGCTGCAGTATACAAAAAATGAGCTCGTTCACATTAGCTGCGGTACAATACACAATGGAAAAAATGAGCTCTGATAAATTAGCTGGGGTACAATACACAATGAAAAAAATGAGCTCTTAAACATTAGCTGTGATAAAACATGCAAAAACTGAGCTCTTAAATATTAGCTGCGGTACAACAGATACAAAAAATGAGCTCGTACACATTAGCTGGGGTACAATACACAACGCAAAAAAGGAGCTTTTAAACATTAGCTATGATACAACAGATGGAAAAATGGAGCTCTTCAATATTAGCTGCGGTACAACAGTTACAAAAAATAAGCTCATATACATTAGCTGCGGTACAACACACAAAAAATGAGCTTCTATACATTAGCTGCGGTACAATACACACTGCAAAAAATGAGCTCTTAAACAGCTGTGATAAAAAAGGTGCAAAAACTGAAGTCTTAAATATTAGCTGCGGTATACAAAAAATGAGCTCTGATAAATTAGCTGGGGTACAATACACATACAAAAAAATGAGCTCTTAAACATTAGCTGTGATAAAACATGCAAAAACTGAGCTCTTAAATATTAGCTGCGGTACAACAGATACAAAAAATGAGCTCGTATACATGAGCTGTGGTACAATACACAATGCAAAAAAGGAGCTTTTAAACATTAGCTATGATACAACAGATGGAAAAATGGAGCTCTTCAATATTAGCTGTGGTACAACAGATACAAAAAATGAGCTTCTATACATTAGCTGCGGTACAATACACAATGGAAAAAATGAGCTCTGATAAATTAGCTGGGGTACAATACACACTGCAAAAAATGAGCTCTTAAACATTAGCTGTGATACAAGAGGTGCAAAAACTGAACTCTTAAATATTAGCTGCGGTATACAAAAAATGAGCTCTGATAAATTAGCTGGGGTACAATACACACTGCAAAAAATGAGCTCTTAAACATTAGCTGTGATACAAGAGGTGCAAAAACTGAACTCTTAAATATTAGCTGCAGTATACAAAAAATGAGCTCGTATAGATTAGTTGCGGTACAATACAAAATGCAAAAAAATGAGCTCTTAAACATTAGCTGTCATACAAAAGGTGCAAAAACTGAACTCTTAAATATTAGCTGCGGTACAACACACAAAAAATGAGCTCGTATACATTAGCTGGGGTACAATACAAAATGCAAAAAAATGAGCTCTTAAACATTAGCTGTCATACAAAAGGTGCAAAAACTGAACTCTTAAATATTAGCTGCGGTACAACAGGAAGGGCGGCGGAGCGAGCGAGCGAACGGACACCTGTGATCAAATAGCTTGAGCTGGATCCTCTCCCTGGACAGCTTTCAACTTGGCTGGAACACTTTGGCTGGAACACCTGGGCTGGAACACACTTGACATTAGTAGTACATTAGCTTTAACACATTAGCTGTAACACATTAGATCTAATAAATTAGCTGTGGTACAATAGATACAAAAAATGAACTCGTATTCATTAGCTGCGCTACAATAGATGCAAAACATTAGCTCTTAGACATTAGCTGGGTTACAATACACAATGCAAAAAATGAGCTCTTAAACATTAGCTGTGATACAACAGATGGAAAAACTGAGCTCTTCAATATTAGCTGCGGTAAAACACACACAAAAAATGAGCTCGTACACATTAGCTGCGGTACAATACACAATGGAAAAAATGAGCTCTGATTAATTAGCTGGGGTACAATACACAATGCAAAAAAATGAGCTCTTAAACATTAGCTGTGATACAACAGGTGCAAAAACTGAAGTCTTAAATATTAGCTGCGGTATACAAAAAATGAGCTCTGATAAATTAGCTGGGGTACAATACACAATGCAAAAAAATGAGCTCTGATAAATTAGCTGGGGTACAATACACAATGCAAAAAAATGAGCTCTTAAACATTAGCTGTGATACAAGAGATGCAAGAACTGAACTCTTAAATATTAGCTGCAGTATACAAAAAATGAGCTCGTATACATTAGCTGCGGTACAATACACAATGGAAAAAATGAGCTCATACATTAGCTGGGGTACAATACACAATGCAAAAAATGAGCTCTTAAACATTAGCTGTCATACAAGAGGTGCAAAAACTGAACTCTTAAATGTTAGCTGCGGTACAACAGGAAGGGCGGCGGAGCGAGCGAGCGAACGGACACCTGTGATCAAATAGCTTTAGCTGGATCCTCTCCCTGGACAGCTTTCAACCTGGCTGGAACACCTGGGCTGGAACACACTTGACATTAGTAGTACATTAGCTTTAACACATTAGCTGTTACACATTAGATCTAATACATTAGCTGTGGTACAATAGATACAAAAAATGAACTCGTATTCATTAGCTGCGCTACAATAGATGCAAAACATTAGCTCTTAGACATTAGGTGGGTTACAATACAGAATGCAAAAAATGAGCTCTTAAACATTAGCTGTGATACAACAGATGGAAAAACTGAGCTCTTCAATATTAGCTGCGGTACAACACACAATGGAAAAAATGAGCTCTGATTAATTAGCTGGGGTACAATACACAATGCAAAAAATGAGCTCTTAAACATTAGCTGTGATACAAGAGGTGCAAAAACTGAAGTCTTAAATATTAGCTGCGGTATACAAAAAATGAGCTCGTATACATTAGCTGCGGTACAATACACAATGGAAAAAATGAGCTCATACATTAGCTGGGGTACAATACACAATGCAAAAAAATGAGCTCTTAAACATTAGCTGTCATACAAGAGGTGCAAAAACTGAACTCTTAAATATTAGCTGCGGTATACAAAAAATGAGCTCTGATAAATTAGCTGGGGTACAATACACAATGCAAAAAAATGAGCTCTGATAAATTAGCTGGGGTACAATACACAATGCAAAAAAATGAGCTCTTAAACATTAGCTGTGATGCAAGAGATGCAAGAACTGAACTCTTAAATATTAGCTGCAGTATACAAAAAATGAGCTCGTATACATTAGCTGCGGTACAATACACAATGGAAAAAATGAGCTCATACATTAGCTGGGGTACAATACACAATGCAAAAAAATGAGCTCTTAAACATTAGCTGTCATACAAGAGGTGCAAAAACTGAACTCTTAAATATTAGCTGCGGTACAACAGGAAGGGCGGCGGAGCGAGCGAGCGAACGGACACCTGTGATCAAATAGCTTGAGCTGGATCCTCTCCCTGGACAGCTTTCAACTTGGCTGGAACACTTTGGCTGGAACACCTGGGCTGGACCACCTGGGCTGGAACACACTTGACATTAGTAGTACATTAGCTTTAACACATTAGCTGTAACACATTAGATCTAATACATTTGCTGTGGTACAATAGATACAAAAAATGAACTCGTATTCATTAGCTGCGCTACAATAGATGCAAAACATTAGCTCTTAGACATTAGCTGGGTTACAACAGATGGAAAAACTGAGCTCTTCAATATTAGCTGTGGTACAACACATACAAAAAATGAGTTTCTATACATTAGCTGCGGTACAATACACAATGGAAAAAATGAGCTCTGATTAATTAGCTGGGGTACAATGCACAATGCAAAAAATGAGCTCTTAAACATTAGCTGTGATACAAGAGGTGCAAAAACTGAAGTCTTAAATATTAGCTGGGTATACATAAAATGAGCTCTGATAAATTAGGTGGGGTACAATACACAATGCAAAAAAATGAGCTCTGATAAATTAGCTGGGGTACAATACACAATGCAAAAAAATGAGCTCTTAAACATTAGCTGTGATAAAACATGCAAAAACTGAGCTCTTAAATATTAGCTGCGGTATAGAAAAAATGGTCGAAGTTCTGAATAAAAACCATGTTGAAAGCTGTGCATGTAGACTGCAGCCAGGTGTGCAGGGAGAGGATCCAGCTAAAGCTATCTGATCACAGGTGTCGGCGGAGCGAGCAAAGGGCGGCGGCGGAGCGAGCAAAGGGCGGCGGCGGAGCGAGCAAAGGGCGGCGGCGGAGCGAGCAAAGAGCAGCGGCGGAGCGAGCGAAGGGCAGCGGAGCGAGCGACCGAGCGAGCATATGGACACCTGTGATCAAAAAGCTTTGGCTGGATCCTCTCCCTGCACAGCTTTCAACTTGGCTGGAACACTGTGGCTGGAACACTTGGGCGGGAAAACTTTGGCGGGAAAACTTGGGAGGGAACACCTGGGCTGGAACACACTTGACATTAGTAGTACATTAGCTTTAATACATTAGCTGTAACACATTAGATCTAATACATTAGCTGTGGCACAACAGATATAAAGAATGAACTCGTATACATTAGCTGCGGTACAATAGATGCAAAACATTAGCTCTTAGACATTAGCTGGAATACAATACACAATGCAAAAAATGAGCTCTTATACATTAGCTGCGGTACAATACACAATACAAAGAATGAGCTCTTAAACATTAGCTGTGATACAACAGATGCAAAAACTCAGCTCTTAAATATTACCTGGGATATACAAAAAATGAGCTCTGATAAATTAGCTGGGGTACAATACACACTGCAAAAAATGAGCTCTTAAACATTAGCTGTGATAAAAGAGGTGCAAAAACTGAAGTCTTAAATATTAGCTGCGGAATACAAAAAATGAGCTCTGATAAATTTAGCTGGGGTACAATACACAATGCAAAAAATGAGCTCTTAAACATTAGCTGTGATACAAGAGGTGCAAGAACTGAACTCTTAAATATTAGCTGCAGTATACAAAAAATGAGCTCGTTCACATTAGCTGCGGTACAATACACAATGGAAAAAATGAGCTCTGATAAATTAGCTGGGGTACAATACACAATGCAAAAAAATGAGCTCTTAAACATTAGCTGTGATAAAACATGCAAAAACTGAGGTCTTAAATATTAGCTGCGGTACAACAGATACAAAAAATGAGCTCGTATACATTAGCTGGGGTATAATACACAATGAAAAAAATGAGCTCTTAAACATTAGCTGTGATAAAACATGCAAAAACTGAGCTCTTAAATATTAGCTGCGGTACAACAGATACAAAAAATGAGCTCGTACACATTAGCTGGGGTACAATACACAACGCAAAAAAGGAGCTTTTAAACATTAGCTATGATACAACAGATGGAAAAATGGAGCTCTTCAATATTAGCTGCGGGACAACAGTTACAAAAAATAAGCTCATATACATTAGCTGTGGTACAATACACAATGCAAAAAATTAGCTCTTAAACATTAGCTATGATACAACAGATGGAAAAACTGAGCTCTTCAATATTAGCTGCGGTACAACACACAAAAAATGAGCTTCTATACATTAGCTGCGGTACAATACACACTGCAAAAAATGAGCTCTTAAACAGCTGTGATAAAAAAGGTGCAAAAACTGAAGTCTTAAATATTAGCTGCGGTATACAAAAAATGAGCTCTGATAAATTAGCTGGGATACAATACACGAACAAAAAAATGAGCTCTTAAACATTAGCTGTGATAAAACATGCAAAAACTGAGCTCTTAAATATTAGCTGCGGTACAACAGATACAAAAAATGAGCTCGTATACATGAGCTGTGGTACAATACACAATGCAAAAAAGGAGCTTTTAAACATTAGCTATGATACAACAGATGGAAAAATGGAGCTCTTCAATATTAGCTGTGGTACAACAGATACAAAAAATGAACTTCTATACATTAGCTGGGGTACAATACACACTGCAAAAAATGAGCTCTTAAACATTAGCTGTGATACCAGAGGTGCAAAAACTGAACTCTTAAATATTAGCTGCAGTATACAAAAAAATAGCTCGTATAGATTAGTTGCGGTACAATACACAATGGAAAAAATGAGCTCTGATAAATTAGCTGGGGTACAATACACAATGCAAAAAAATGAGCTCTTAAACATTAGCTGTGATAAAACATGCAAAAACTGCGCTCTTAAATGTTAGCTGCGGTACAACAGATACAAAAAATGAGCTCGTACACATTAGCTGGGGTACAATACAAAATGCAAAAAAATGAGCTCTTAAACATTAGCTGTCATACAAAAGGTGCAAAAACTGAACTCTTAAATATTAGCTGCGGTACAACAGGAAGGGCGGCGGAGCGAGCGAGCGAACGGACACCTGTGATCAAATAGCTTGAGCTGGATCCTCTCCCTGGACAGCTTTCAACTTGGCTGGAACACCTGGGCTGGAACACATTTGACATTAGTAGTACATTAGCTTTAACACATTAGCTGTAACACATTAGATCTAATAAATTAGCTGTGGTACAATAGATACAAAAAATGAAGTCGTATTCATTAGCTGCGCTACAATAGATGCAAAACATTAGCTCTTAGACATTAGCTGGGTTACAATACAGAATGCAAAAAATGAGCTCTTAAACATTAGCTGTGATACAACAGATGGAAAAACTGAGCTCTTCAATATTAGCTGCGGTACAACACATACAAAAATTGAGTTTCTATACATTAGCTGCGGTACAATACACAATGGAAAAAATGAGCTCTGATTAATTAG
Organism: Amphiprion percula; assembly: GCA_003047355.2. Lineage (NCBI taxonomy): Eukaryota > Metazoa > Chordata > Actinopteri > Pomacentridae > Amphiprion > Amphiprion percula. Next base: position 8,767,837 of record CM009709.1, read on the forward strand.
CTGGGGTACAATACACAATGCAAAAAATGAGCTCTTAAACATTAGCTGTGATACAAGAGGTGCAAAAACTGAAGTCTTAAATATTAGCTGCGGTATACAAAAAATGAGCTCTGATAAATTAGCTGGGGTACAATACACAATGCAAAAAAATGAGCTCTGATAAATTAGCTGGGGTACAATACACAATGCAAAAAAATGAGCTCTTAAACATTAGCTGTGATAAAACATGCACAAACTGAGCTCTTAAATATTACCTGCGGTATAGAAAAAATGGTCGAAGTTCTGAATAAAAACCATGTTGAAAGCTGTGCATGTAGACTGCAGCCAGGTGTGCAGGGAGAGGATCCAGCTAAAGCTATCTGATCACAGGTGTCGGCGGAGCGAGCGAAGGGCGGCGGCGGAGCGAGCGAAGGGCGGCGGAGCAAGCGAGCGAACGAAGGGCGGCGGAGCGAGCGACCGAGCGAGCATATAGACACCTATGATCAAAAAGCTTTGGCTGGATCCTCTCCCTGCACAGCTTTCAACTTGGCTGGAACACTGTGGCTGGAACACTTGCGCGGGAACACTTTGGCGGGAAAACTTGGGCGGGAACACCTGGGCTGGAACACACTTGACATTAGTAGTACATTAGCTTTAATACATTAGCTGTAACACATTAGATCTAATACATTAGCTGTGGCACAACAGATATAAAGAATGAACTCGTATACATTAGCTGCGGTACAATAGATGCAAAACATTAGCTCTTAGACATTAGCTGGAATACAATACACAATGCAAAAAATGAGCTCTTATACATTAGCTGCGGTACAATACACAATACAAAGAATGAGCTCTTAAACATTAGCTGTGATACAACAGATGCAAAAACTCAGCTCTTAAATATTACCTGGGATATACAAAAAATGAGCTCTTAAAAATTAGCTGGGGTACAATACACAATGCAAAAAATGAGCTCTTAAACATTAGCTGTGATACAAGAGGTGCAAAAACTGAACTCTTAAATATTAGCTGCGGTATACAAAAAATGAGCTCGTATACATTAGCTGGGGTACAATACACAATAGAAAAAATGAGCTCTGATAAATTAGCTGGGGTACAATACACAATGCAAAAAAATGAGCTCTTAAACATTAGCTGTGATACAAGAGGTGCAAAAACTGAAGTCTTAAACATTAGCTGCGGTATAAAAAAAATGAGCTCTGATAAATTAGCTGGGGTACAATACACAATGCAAAAAATGAGCTCTTAAACATTAGCTGTGATACAACAGATGCAAGAACTGAACTCTTAAATATTAGCTGCAGTATACAAAAAATGAGCTCGTATCGATTAGTTGCGGTACAATACACAATGGAAAAAATGAGCTCTGATAAATTAGCTGGGGTACAATACACAATGCAAAAAAATGAGCTCTTAAACATTAGCTGTGACAAAACATGCAAAAACTGCGCTCTTAAATATTAGCTGCGGTACAACAGATACAAAAAATGAGCTCGTATACATTAGCTGTGGTACAATACACAATGGAAAAAATGAGCTCTGATAAATTAGCTGGGGTACAATACACAATGCAAAAAATGAGCTCAAACATTAGCTGTGATACAACAGGTGCAAAAACTGAACTCTTAAATATTAGCTGCAGTATAACATACAAAAAATGAGCTCGTACACATTCGCTGCGGAACAATACACAATGGAAAAAATGAGCTCTGATGAATTAGCTGGGGTACAATACACAATGCAAAAAAATGAGCTCTTAAACATCAGCTGTGATACAACAGGTGCAAAAACTGAACTCTTAAATATTAGCTGCAGTATAACATACAGAAAATGAGCTCGTATACATTAGCTGCGGTACAATACACAATGGAAAAAATGAGCTCTTAAACATTAGCTGTCATACAAGAGGTGCAAAAACTGAACTCTTAAATATTAGCTGCGGTACAAAAGGAAGGGCGGCGGAGCGAGTGAGCGAACGGACACCTGTGATCAAATAGCTTTAGCTGGATCCTCTCCCTGGACAGCTTTCAACTTGGCTGGAACACTTTGGCTGGAACACTTTGGCTGGAACACCTGGGCTGGAACACACTTGACATTAGTAGTACATTAGCTTTAACACATTAGCTGTAACACATTAGATCTAATAAATTAGCTGTGGTACAATAGATACAAAAAATGAACTCATATTCATTAGCTGCGCTACAACAGATGCAAAACATTAGCTCTTAGACATTAACTGGGTTACAATACACAATGCAAAAAATGAGCTCTTAAACATTAGCTGTGATACAACAGATGGAAAAACTGAGCTCTTCAATATTAGCTGCGGTACACACATACAAAAAATGAGTTTCTATACATTAGCTGCGGTACAATACACAATGGAAAAAATGAGCTCAAACATGAGCTGTGATACAACAGGTGCAAAAACTGAACTCTTAAATATTAGCTGCAGTATAACATACAGAAAATGAGCTCGTATACATTAGCTGCGGAACAATACACAATGGAAAAAATGAGCTCTGATAAATTAGCTGGGGTACAATACAAAATGCAAAAAATGAGCTCAAACATTAGCTGTGATACAACAGGTGAAAAAACTGAACTCTTAAATATTAGCTGCAGTAAAACATACAGAAAATGAGCTCGTATACATTAGCTGGGGTACAATACACAATGCAAAAACATGAGCTCTTAAACATTAGCTATGATACAACAGATGGAAAAATGGAGCTCTTATATATTAGCTGCGGTACAACAGTTACAAAAAATAAGCTCATATACATTAGCTGTGGTACAATACACAATGCAAAAAATGAGCTCTTAAACATTAGCTGTGATACAACAGATGGAAAAACTGAGCTCTTCAATATTAGCTGCGGTACAACACATACAAAAAATGAGCTTCTATACATTAGCTGCGGTACAATACACAATGGAAAAAATGAGCTCTGATAAATTAGCTGGGGTACAATACACACTGCAAAAAATGAGCTCTTAAACATTAGCTGTGATAAAAGAGGTGCAAAAACTGAAGTCTTAAATATTAGCTGCGGAATACAAAAAATGAGCTCTGATAAATTTAGCTGGGGTACAATACACAATGCAAAAAAATGAGCTCAAACATTAGCTGTGATACAACAGATGCAAGAACTGAACTCTTAAATATTAGCTGCAGTATACAAAAAATGAGCTCGTTCACATTAGCTGCGGTACAATACACAATGGAAAAATGAGCTCTGATAAATTAGCTGGGGTACAATACACAATGCAAAAAAATGAGCTCTTAAACATTAGCTGTGATAAAACATGCAAAAACTGAGGTCTTAAATATTAGCTGCAGTACAACAGATACAAAAAATGAGCTCGTATACATTAGCTGGGGTACAATACACACAAAAAAAAATGAGCTCAAACATTAGCTGTGATAAAACATGCAAAAACTGAGCTCTTAAATATTAGCTGCGGTACAACAGATACAAAAAATGAGCTTGTACACATGAGCTGGGGTACAATGCACAACGCAAAAAAGGAGCTTTTAAACATTAGCTATGATACAACAGATGGAAAAATGGAGCTCTTCAATATTAGCTGCGGTACAACACACAAAAAATGAGCTTCTATACATTAGCTGCGGTACAATACACACTGCAAAAAATGAGCTCTTAAACAGCTGTGATAAAAAAGGTGCAAAAACTGAAGTCTTAAATATTAGCTGCGGTTTACAAAAAAGGAGCTCTGATAATATAGCTGGGGTACAATACACATACAAAAAAATGAGCTCTTAAACATTAGCTGTGATAAAACATGCAAAAACTGAGCTCTTAAATATTAGCTGCGGTACAACAGATACAAAAAATGAGCTCGTATACATTAGCTGTGGTACAATACACAATGCAAAAAAGGAGCTTTTAAACATTAGCTATGATACAACAGATGGAAAAATGGAGCTCTTCAATATTAGCTGTGGTACAACAGATAAAAAAAATGAGCTTCTATACATTAGCTGCGGTACAATACACAATGGAAAAAATGAGCTCTGATAAATTAGCTGGGGTACAATACACACTGCAAAAAATGAGCTCTTAAACATTAGCTGTGATACCAGAGGTGCAAAAACTGAACTCTTAAATATTAGCTGCAGTATACAAAAAATGAGCTCTGATAAATTAGCTGGGGTACAATACACAATGCAAAAAAATGAGCTCTTAAACATTAGCTGTGATAAAACATGCAAAAACTGCGCTCTTAAATGTTAGCTGCGGTACAACACACAAAAAATGAGCTCGTATACATTAGCTGGGGTACAATACAAAATGCAAAAAAATGAGCTCTTAAACATTAGCTGTCATACAAGAGGTGAAAAAACTGAACTCTTAAATATTAGCTGCAGTATAACATACAGAAAATGAGCTCGTATACATTAGCTGGGGTACAATACACAATGGAAAAAAATGAGCTCTTAAACATGAGCTGTGATAAAACATGCAAAAACTGAGCTCTTAAATATTAGCTGCGGTACAACAGATACAAAAAATGAGCTCGTATACATTAGCTGTGGTACAATACACAATGCAAAAAGGAGCTTTTAAACATTAGCTATGATACAACAGATGGAAAAATGGAGCTCTTCAATATTAGCTGTGGTACAACAGATACAAAAATGAGCTTCTATACATTAGCTGCGGTACAATACACAATGGAAAAAATGAGCTCTGATAAATTAGCTGGGGTACAATACACACTGCAAAAAATGAGCTCTTAAACATTAGCTGTGATACCAGAGGTGCAAAAACTGAACTCTTAAATATTAGCTGCAGTACAACACACAAAAAATGAGCTCGTATACATTAGCTGGGGTACAATACAAAATGCAAAAAAAGGAGCTCTTAAACATTAGCTGTCATACAAGAGGTGCAAAAACTGAACTCTTAAATATTTGCTGCGGTACAACATGAAGGGCGGCGGAGCGAGCGAGCGAACGGACACCTGTGATCAAATAGCTTCAGCTGGATCCTCTCTCTGGACAGCTTTCAACTTGGCTGGAACACTTTGGCTGGAACACTTTGGCTGGAACACCTGGGCTGGAACAAACTTGACATTAGTAGCACATTAGCTTTAACACATTAGCTGTAACACATTAGATCTAATACATTAGCTGTGGTGCGATAGATACAAAAAATGAACTCGTATTCATTAGCTGCGCTACAACAGATGCAAAACAGCTCTTAGACATTAGCTGGGGTACAATACACAATGCAAAAAATGAGCTCTTAAACATTAGCTATGATAGAACAGATGGAAAAACTGAGCTCTTCAATATTAGCTGCGGTACAACACATACAAAAAATGAGTTTCTATACATTAGCTGCGGTACAATACACAATGGAAAAAATGAGCTCTGATAAATTAGCTGGGGTACAATACACAATGCAAAAAATGAGCTCTTAAACAGCTGTGATACAAGCAGTGCAAAAACTGAAGTCTTAAATATTCGCTGCGGTATACAAAAAATGAGCTCTTAAACATTAGCTGTGATACAACAGGTGCAAAAACTGAACTCTTAAATATTATCTGCAGTATAACATACAGAAAATGAGCTCGTATACATTAGCTGCGGTACAATACACAATGGAAAAAATGAGCTCTGATAAATTAGCTGGGGTACAATACACAATGCAAAAAAATGAGCTCTTAAACATTAGCTGCGGTACAACATGAAGGGCAGCGGAGCGAGCGAGCGAGCGAACGGACACCTGTGATCAAAGAGCTTTAGCTGGATCCTCTCCCTGCACAGCTTTCAACTTGGCTGGAACACTTTGGCTGGAACACCTGGGCTGGAACACACTTGACATTAGTAGTACATTAGCTTTAACACATTAGCTGTAACACATTAGATCTAATACATTAGCTGTGGTACAATAGATACAAAAAATGAACTCATATTCATTAGCTGCGCTACAATAGATGCAAAACATTAGCTGTTAGACATTAGCTGGGTTACAAAACACAATGCAAAAAATGAGCTCTGACAAATTAGCTGGGGTACAATACACAATGCAAAAAAATGAGCTCTTAAACATTAGCTGTGATACAACAGATGCAAGAACTGAACTCTTAAATATTAGCTGCGGTACAACACATACAAAAAATGAGCTTCTTTACATTAGCTGCGGTACAATACACAATGGAAAAAATGAGCTCTGATAAATTAGCTGGGGTACAATACACAATGCAAAAAATGAGCTCTTAAACATTAGCTGTGATACAAGAGGTGCAAAAACTGAAGTCTTAAATATTAGCTGCGGTATACAAAAAATGAGCTCTGATAAATTAGCTGGGGTACAATACACAATGCAAAAAAATGAGCTCTTAAACATTAGCTGTGATAAAACATGCAAAAACTGAGCTGTTAAATATTAGCTGCGGTACAACAGGAAGGGCGGCGGAGCGAGCGAGCGAACGGACACCTGTGATCAAATAGCTTTAGCTGGATCCTCTCCCTGGACAGCTTTCAACTTGGCTGGAACACTTTGGCTGGAACACCTGGGCTGGAACACACTTGACATTAGTAGTACATTAGCTTTAACACATTAGCTGTAACACATTAGATCTAATACATTAGCTGTGGTACAATAGATACAAAAAATGAACTCGTATTCATTAGCTGCGCTACAATAGATGCAAAACATTAGCTCTTAGACATTAGCTGGGTTACAACAGATGGAAAACTGAGCTCTTCAATATTAGCTGCGGTACAACACATACAAAAAATGAGTTTCTATACATTAGCTGCGGTACAATACACAATGGAAAAAATGAGCTCTGATTAATTAGCTGGGGTACAATACACAATGCAAAAAATTAGCCCTTAAACATTAGCTGTGATACAAGAGGTGCAAAAACTGAAGTCTTAAATATTAGCTGCGGTATACAAAAAACGAGCTCTGATAAATTAGCTGGGGTACAATACACAATGCAAAAAAATGAGCTCTGATAAATTAGCTGGGGTACAATACACAATGCAAAAAAATGAGCTCTTAAACATTAGCTGTGATAAAACATGCAAAAACTGAGCTCTTAAATATTAGCTGCGGTATAGAAAAAATGGTCGAAGTTCTGAATAAAACCATGTTGAAAGCTGTGCATGTAGACTGCAGCCAGGTGTGCAGGGAGAGGATCCAGCTAAAGCTATCTGATCACAGGTGTCGGCGGAGCGAGCGAAGGGCGGCGGCGGAGCGAACAAAGGGCGGCGGCGGAGCGAGCAAAGGGCGGCGGCGGAGCGAACAAAGGGCGGCGGCGGAGCGAACGAAGGGCGGCGGAGCAAGCGAGCGAACGAAGGGCGGCGGAGCGAGCGACCGAGCGAGCATATGGACACCTGTGATCAAAAAGCTTTGGCTGGATCCTCTCCCTGCACAGCTTTCAACTTGGCTGGAACACTGTGGCTGGAACACTTGGGCGGGAACACTTTGGCGGGAAAACTTGGGCGGGAACACCTGGGCTGGAACACACTTGAAATTAGTAGTACATTATCTTTAATACATTAGCTGTAACACATTAGATCTAATACATTAGCTGTGGCACAACAGATATAAAGAATGAACTCGTATACATTAGCTGCGGTACAATACACAATACAAAGAATGAGCTCTTAAACATTAGCTGTGATACAACAGATGCAAAAACTCAGCTCTTAAATATTACCTGAGATATACAAAAAATGAGCTCTTAAAAATTAGCTGGGGTACAATACACAATGCAAAAATGAGCTCTTAACATTAGCTGTGATACAAGAGGTGCAAAAACTGAAGTCTTAAATATTAGCTGCGGTATACAAAAGATGAGCTCGTATACATTAGCTGGGGTACAATACACAATGCAAAAAATGAGCTCTTAAACATTAGCTGTGATACAACAGGTGCAAAAACTGAACTCTTAAATATTATCTGCAGTATAACATACAGAAAATGAGCTCGTATACATTAGCTGCGGTACAATACACAATGGAAAAAATGAGCTCTGATAAATTAGCTGGGGTACAATACACAATGCAAAAAAATGAGCTCTTAAACATTAGCTGTGATACAAGAGGTGCAAAAACTGAAGTCTTAAATATTAGCTGCGGTATACAAAAATGAGCTCGTATACATTAGCTGGGGTACAATACACAATGCAAAAATGAGCTCAAACATTAGCTGTGATACAACAGGTGCAAAAACTGAACTCTTAAATATTAGCTGCAGTATAACATACAGAAAATGAGCTCTTATACATTCGCTGCGGAACAATACACAATGGAAAAAATGAGCTCTGATAAATTAGCTGGGGTACAATACACAATGCAAAAAAATGAGCTCTTAAACATTAGCTGTGATACAACAGATGCAAGAACTGAACTCTTAAATATTAGCTGCAGTATACAAAAATGAGCTCGTATACATTAGCTGCGGTACAATACACAATGGAAAAAATGAGCTCATACATTAGCTGGGGGACAATACACAATGTAAAAAAATGAGCTCTTAAACATTAGCTGTGATACAAGAGGTGCAAAACTGAAGTCTTAAATATTAGCTGCGGTATACAAAAATGAGCTCTGATAAATTAGCTGGGGTACAATACACAATGCAAAAAAATGAGCTCTTAAACATTAGCTGTGATACAACAGATGCAAGAACTGAACTCTTAAATATTAGCTGCAGTATACAAAAAATGAGCTGTGACAAATTAGCTGGGGTACAATACACAATGCAAAAAAATGAGCTCTGATAAATTAGCTGGGGTACAATACACAATGCAAAAAATGAGCTCTTAAACATTAGCTGTGATACAAGAGGTGCAAAAACTGAAGTCTTAAATATTAGCTGCGGTATACAAAAAATGAGCTCGTATACATTAGCTGGGGTACAATACACAATGCAAAAAATGAGCTCTTAAACATTAGCGATGATACAACAGATGGAAAAACTCAGCTCTTAAATATTACCTGGGATATACAAAAAATGAGCTCTTAAAAATTAGCTGGGGTACAATACACAATGCAAAAAATTAGCTCTTAAACATTCGCTGTGATAAAAGAGGTGCAAAAACTGAACTCTTAAATATTAGCTGCGGTATACAAAAAATGAGCTCGTATACATTAGCTGGGGTACAATACACAATGCAAAAAATGAGCTCAAACATTAGCTGTGATACAACAGGTGCAAAAACTGAACTCTTAAATATTAGCTGCAGTATAACATACAGAAAATGAGCTCTTATACATTAGCTGCGGAACAATACACAATGGAAAAAATGAGCTCTGATAAATTAGCTGGGGTACAATACACAATGCAAAAAAATGAGCTCTTAAACATTAGCTGTGATACAAGAGGTGCAAAAACTGAAGTCTTAAATATTAGCTGCGGTATACAAAAATGAGCTCTGATAAATTAGCTGGGGTACAATACACAATGCAAAAAATGAGCTCTTAAACATTAGCTGTGATACAACAGATGCAAGAACTGAACTCTTAAATATTAGCTGCGGTACACACATACAAAAAATGAGCTTCTTTACATTAGCTGCGGTACAATACACAATGGAAAAAATGAGCTCTTAAACATTAGCTGTGATACAAGAGGTGCAAAAAGTGAACTCTTAAATATTAGCTGCGGTATACAAAAAATGAGCTCGTATACATTAGCTGGGGTACAATACACAATGCAAAAAATGAGCTCAAACATTAGCTGTGATACAACAGGTGCAAAAACTGAACTCTTAAATATTAGCTGCAGTATAACATACAGAAAATGAGCTGGTATACATTAGCTGCGGAACAATACACAATGGAAAAAATGAGCTCTGATGAATTAGCTGGGGTACAATACACAATGCAAAAAAATGAGCTCTTAAACATTAGCTGTGATACAACAGATGCAAGAACTGAACTCTTAAATATTAGCTGCAGTATACAAAAAATGAGCTCGTATACATTAGCTGCGGTACAATACACAATGGAAAAAATGAGCTCTTATACATTAGCTGTGATACAAGAGGTGCAAAAACTGAAGTCTTAAATATTAGCTGCGGTATACAAAAAATGAGCTCTGATAAATTAGCTGGGGTACAATACACAATGCAAAAAAATGAGCTCTTAAACATTAGCTGTGATACAACAGATGCAAGAACTGAACTCTTAAATATTAGCTGCGGTACAACACATACAAAGAATGAGCTTCTTTACATTAGCTGCGGTACAATACACAATGGAAAAAATGAGCTCTTAAACATTAGCTGTGATACAAGAGGTGCAAAAAGTGAACTCTTAAATATTAGCTGCGGTATACAAAAAATGAGCTCGTATACATTAGCTGGGGTACAATACACAATGCAAAAAATGAGCTCAAACATTAGCTGTGATACAACAGGTGCAAAAACTGAACTCTTAAATATTAGCTGCAGTATAACATACAGAAAATGAGCTGGTATACATTAGCTGCGGAACAATACACAATGGAAAAAATGAGCTCTGATGAATTAGCTGGGGTACAATACACAATGCAAAAAATGAGCTCTTAAACATTAGCTGTGATACAACAGATGCAAGAACTGAACTCTTAAATATTAGCTGCAGTATACAAAAAATGAGCTCGTATACATTAGCTGCGGTACAATACACAATGGAAAAAATGAGCTCTTATACATTAGCTGGGGTACAATACACAATGCAAAAAAATGAGCTCTTAAACATTAGCTGTCATACAAGAGGTGCAAAAACTGAAGTCTTAAATATTAGCTGCGGTATACAAAAAATGAGCTCGTATACATTAGCTGGGGTACAATACACAATGCAAAAAATGAGCTCAAACATTAGCTGTGATACAACAGGTGCAAAAACTGAACTCTTAAATATTAGCTGCGGTACAAATGGAAGGGCGGCGGAGCGAGCGAGCGAACGGACACCTGTGATCAAATAGCTTGAGCTGGATCCTCTCCCTGGACAGCTTTCAACTTGGCTGGAACACTTTGGCTGGAACACCTGGGCTGGAACACACTTGACATTAGTAGTACATTAGCTTTAACACATTAGCTGTAACACATTAGATCTAATACATTAGCTGTGGTACAATAGATACAAAAAATGAACTCGTATTCATTAGCTGCGCTACAATAGATGCAAAACATTAGCTCTTAGACATTAGCTGGGTTACAATACACAATGCAAAAAATGAGCTCTTAAACATTAGCTGTGATAAAAGAGGTGCAAAAACTGAAGTCTTAAATATTAGCTGCGGTATACAAAAAATGAGCTCTGATAAATTAGCTGGGGTACAATACACAATGCAAAAAAATGAGCTCTTAAACATTAGCTGTGATAAAACATGCAAAAACTGAGCTCTTAAATATTAGCTGCAGTATACAAAAAATGAGCTCGTATACATTAGCTGGGGTACAATACACAATGCAAAAAATGAGCTCAAACATTAGCTGTGATACAAGAGGTGCAAAAACTGAACTCTTAAATATTAGCTGCGGTACAACAGGAAGGGCGGCGGAGCGAGCGAGCGAACGGACACCTGTAATCAAATAGCTTTAGCTGGATCCTCTCCCTGGACAGCTTTCAACTTGGCTGGAACACTTTGGCTGGAACACTTTGGCTGCAACACCTGGGCTGGAACACACTTGACATGAGTAGTACATTAACTTTAACACATTAGCTGTAACACATTAGATCTAATAAATTAGCTGTGGTACAATAGTTACAAAAAATGAACTCGTATTCATTAGCTGCGCTACAATAGATGCAAAACATTAGCTCTTAGACATTAACTGGGTTACAATACACAATGCAAAAAATGAGCTCTTAAACATTAGCTGTGATACAACAGATGGAAAAACTGAGCTCTTCAATATTAGCTGCGGAAAAACACACACAAAATATGAGCTTCTATACATTAGCTGTGGTACAATAGACAATGGAAAAAATGAGCTCAAACATGAGCTGTGATACAACAGGTGCAAAAACTGAACTCTTAAATATTAGCTCAGTATAACATACAGAAAATGAGCTCGTATACATTAGCTGCGGTACAATACACAATGGAAAAAATGAGCTCTTAAACATTAGCTGTCATACAAGAGGTGCAAAAACTGAACTCTTAAATATTAGCTGCGGTACAACAGGAAGGGCGGCGGAGCGAGCGAGCGAACGGACACCTGTGATCAAATAGCTTTAGCTGGATCCTCTCCCTGGACAGCTTTCAACTTGGCTGGAACACTTTGGCTGGAACACTTTGGCTGGAACACCTGGGCTGGAACACACTTGACATGAGTAGTACATTAGCTTTAACACATTAGCTGTAACACATTAGATCTAATAAATTAGCTGTGGTACAATAGATACAAAAAATAAACTCATATTCATTAGCTGCGCTACAATAGATGCAAAACATTAGCTCTTAGACATTAACTGGGTTACAATACACAATGCAAAAATGAGCTCTTCAATACTAGCTGCGGTAAAACACACACAAAAACGAGCTTCTATACATTAGCTGCGGTACAATACACAATGCAAAAAATGAGCTCAAACATTAGCTGTGATACAACAGGTGCAAAACTGAACACTTAAATATTAGCTGCAGTATAACATACAGAAAATGAGCTCGTATACATTAGGTGCGGAACAATACACAATGGAAAAAATGAGCTCTGATAAATTAGCTGGGGTACAATACACAATGCAAAAAATGAGCTCTTAAACATTAGCTATGATACAACAGATGGAAAAATGGAGCTCTTCAATATTAGCTGCGGTACAACAGTTACAAAAAATAAGCTCATATACATTAGCTGTGGTACAATACACAATGCAAAAAATGAGCTCTTAAACATTAGCTGTGATACAACAGATGGAAAACTGAGCTCTTCAATATTAGCTGCGGTACAACACATACAAAAATGAGCTTCTATACATTAGCTGCGGTACAATACACAATGGAAAAAATGAGCTCTGATAAATTAGCTGGGGTACAATACACACTGCAAAAAATGAGCTCTTAAACATTAGCTGTGATAAAAGAGTTGCAAAAACTGAAGTCTTAAATATTAGCTGCGGAATACAAAAAATGAGCTCTGATAAATTAGCTGGGTTACAATACACAATGCAAAAAAATTAGCTCTTAAACATTAGCTGTGATAAAACATGCAAAAACTGAGCTCTTAAATATTAGCTGCGGTACAACAGATACAAAATATGAGGTCGTATACATTAGCTGTGGTACAATACACAATGCAAAAAAGGAGCTTTTAAACATTAGCTATGATACAACAGATGGAAAAATGGAGCTCTTCAATATTAGCTGTGGTACAACAGATACAAAAAATGAGCTTCTATACATTAGCTGCGGTACAATACACAATGGAAAAAATGAGCTCTGATAAATTAGCTGGGGTACAATACACAATGCAAAAAAATGAGCTCTTAAACATTAGCTGTGATAAAACATGCAAAAACTGCGCTCTTAAATGTTAGCTGCGGTACAACACACAAAAAATGAGCTCGTATGCATTAGCTGGGGTACAATACAAAATGCAAAAAAATGAGCTCTTAAACATTAGCTGTCATACAAGAGGTGCAAAAACTGAACTCTTAAATATTAGCTGCGGTACAACAGGAAGGGCGGCGGAGCGAGCGAGCGACCGGACACCTGTGATCAAATAGCTTGAGCTGGATCCTCTCCCTGGACAGCTTTCAACTTGGCTGGAACACTTTGGCTGGAACACCTGGGCTGGAACACCTGGGCTGGAACACACTTGACATTAGTAGTACATTAGCTTTAACACATTAGCTGTAACACATTAGATCTAATACATTAGCTGTGGTACAATAGATACAAAAAATGAACTCGTATTCATTAGCTGCGCTACAATAGATGCAAAACATTAGCTCTTAGACATTAGCTGGGTTACAATACACAATGCAAAAAATGAGCTCAAACATTAGCTGTGATACAACAGATGGAAAAACTGAGCTCTTCAATATTAGCTGCGGTAAAACACACAAAAAATGAGCTACTATACATTAGCTGCGGTACAATACACAATGGAAAAAATGAGCTCTTATACATTAGCTGGGGTACAATACACAATGCAAAAAAATGAGCTCTTAAACATTAGCTGTCATACAAGAGGTGCAAAAACTGAACTCTTAAATATTAGCTGCGGTATACAAAAAATGAGCTCGTATACATTAGCTGCGGTACAATACACAATGGAAAAAATGAGCTCTGATAAATTAGCTGGGGTACAATACACAATGCAAAAAAATGAGCTCTTAAACATTAGCTGTGATACAACAGATGCAAGAACTGAACTCTTAAATATTAGCTGCAGTATACAAAAAATGAGCTCGTATACATTAGCTGGGGTACAATACACAATGCAAAAAAATGAGCTCTTAAACATTAGCTGTGATACAAGAGGTGCAAAAACTGAAGTCTTAAATATTAGCTGCGGTATACAAAAAATGAGCTCTGATAAATTAGCTGGGGTACAATACACAATGCAAAAAAAATGAGCTCTTAAACATTAGCTGTGATATAACAGATGCAAGAACTGAACTCTTAAATATTAGCTGCGGTACAACACATACAAAAAATGAGCTCTTATACATTAGCTGGGGTAAAATACACAATGCAAAAAATGAGCTCAAACATTAGCTGTGACACAATAGGTGCAAAAACTGAACTCTTAAATATTAGCTGCAGTATAACACACAGAAAATGAGCTCGTATACATTAGCTGCGGAACAATACACAATGGAAAAAATGAGCTCTGAAAAATAAGCTGGGGTACAATACACAATGCAAAAAATGAGCTCTTAAACATTAGCTGTGATAAAACATGCAAAAACTGAGCTGTTAAATATTAGCTGCGGTACAACAGGAAGGGCGGCGGAGCGAGCGAGCGAACGGACACCTGTGATCAAATAGCTTTAGCTGGATCCTCTCCCTGGACAGCTTTCAACTTGGCTGGAACACTTTGGCTGGAACACCTGGGCTGGAACACACTTGACATTAGTAGTACATTAGCTTTAACACATTAGCTGTAACACATTAGATCTAATACATTAGCTGTGGTACAATAGATACAAAAATGAACTCGTATTCATTAGCTGCGCTACAATAGATGCAAAACATTAGCTCTTAGACATTAGCTGGGTTACAACAGATGGAAAAACTGAGCTCTTCAATATTAGCTGCGGTACAACACATACAAAAATGAGTTTCTATACATTAGCTGCGGTACAATACACAATGGAAAAAATGAGCTCTGATTAATTAGCTGGGGTACAATACACAATGCAAAAAATTAGCCCTTAAACATTAGCTGTGATACAAGAGGTGCAAAAACTGAAGTCTTAAATATTAGCTGCGGTATACAAAAAACGAGCTCTGATAAATTAGCTGGGGTACAATACACAATGCAAAAAAATGAGCTCTGATAAATTAGCTGGGGTACAATACACAATGCAAAAAAATGAGCTCTTAAACATTAGCTGTGATAAAACATGCAAAAACTGAGCTCTTAAATATTAGCTGCGGTATAGAAAAATGGTCGAAGTTCTGAATAAAAACCATGTTGAAAGCTGTGCATGTAGACTGCAGCCAGGTGTGCAGGGAGAGGATCCAGCTAAAGCTATCTGATCACAGGTGTCGGCGGAGCGAGCGAAGGGCGGCGGCGGAGCGAACAAAGGGCGGCGGCGGAGCGAGCAAAGGGCGGCGGCGGAGCGAACAAAGGGCGGCGGCGGAGCGAACGAAGGGCGGCGGAGCAAGCGAGCGAACGAAGGGCGGCGGAGCGAGCGACCGAGCGAGCATATGGACACCTGTGATCAAAAAGCTTTGGCTGGATCCTCTCCCTGCACAGCTTTCAACTTGGCTGGAACACTGTGGCTGGAACACTTGGGCGGGAACACTTTGGCGGGAAAACTTGGGCGGGAACACCTGGGCTGGAACACACTTGACATTAGTAGTACATTATCTTTAATACATTAGCTGTAACACATTAGATCTAATACATTAGCTGTGGCACAACAGATATAAAGAATGAACTCGTATACATTAGCTGCGGTACAATACACAATACAAAGAATGAGCTCTTAAACATTAGCTGTGATACAACAGATGCAAAAACTCAGCTCTTAAATATTACCTGAGATATACAAAAAATGAGCTCTTAAAAATTAGCTGGGGTACAATACACAATGCAAAAAATGAGCTCTTAAACATTAGCTGTGATACAAGAGGTGCAAAAACTGAAGTCTTAAATATTATCTGCAGTATAACATACAGAAAATGAGCTCGTATACATTAGCTGCGGTACAATACACAATGGAAAAAATGAGCTCTGATAAATTAGCTGGGGTACAATACACAATGCAAAAAAATGAGCTCTTAAACATTAGCTGTGATACAAGAGGTGCAAAAACTGAAGTCTTAAATATTAGCTGCGGTATACAAAAAATGAGCTCGTATACATTAGCTGGGGTACAATACACAATGCAAAAATGAGCTCAAACATTAGCTGTGATACAACAGGTGCAAAAACTGAACTCTTAAATATTAGCTGCAGTATAACATACAGAAAATGAGCTCTTATACATTCGCTGCGGAACAATACACAATGGAAAAATGAGCTCTGATAAATTAGCTGGGGTACAATACACAATGCAAAAAAATGAGCTCTTAAACATTAGCTGTGATACAACAGATGCAAGAACTGAACTCTTAAATATTAGCTGCAGTATACAAAAAATGAGCTCGTATACATTAGCTGCGGTACAATACACAATGGAAAAAATGAGCTCATACATTAGCTGGGGGACAATACACAATGTAAAAAAATGAGCTCTTAAACATTAGCTGTGATACAAGAGGTGCAAAAACTGAAGTCTTAAATATTAGCTGCGGTATACAAAAAATGAGCTCTGATAAATTAGCTGGGGTACAATACACAATGCAAAAAAATGAGCTCTTAAACATTAGCTGTGATACAACAGATGCAAGAACTGAACTCTTAAATATTAGCTGCAGTATACAAAAAATGAGCTGTGACAAATTAGCTGGGGTACAATACACAATGCAAAAAAATGAGCTCTGATAAATTAGCTGGGGTACAATACACAATGCAAAAAATGAGCTCTTAAACATTAGCTGTGATACAAGAGGTGCAAAACTGAAGTCTTAAATATTAGCTGCGGTATACAAAAAATGAGCTCGTATACATTAGCTGGGGTACAATACACAATGCAAAAAATGAGCTCTTAAACATTAGCGATGATACAACAGATGGAAAAACTCAGCTCTTAAATATTACCTGGGATATACAAAAAATGAGCTCTTAAAAATTAGCTGGGGTACAATACACAATGCAAAAAATTAGCTCTTAAACATTCGCTGTGATAAAAGAGGTGCAAAAACTGAACTCTTAAATATTAGCTGCGGTATACAAAAAATGAGCTCGTATACATTAGCTGGGGTACAATACACAATGCAAAAAATGAGCTCAAACATTAGCTGTGATACAACAGGTGCAAAAACTGAACTCTTAAATATTAGCTGCAGTATAACATACAGAAAATGAGCTCTTATACATTAGCTGCGGAACAATACACAATGGAAAAAATGAGCTCTGATAAATTAGCTGGGGTACAATACACAATGCAAAAAAATGAGCTCTTAAACATTAGCTGTGATACAAGAGGTGCAAAAACTGAAGTCTTAAATATTAGCTGCGGTATACAAAAAATGAGCTCTGATAAATTAGCTGGGGTACAATACACAATGCAAAAAAATGAGCTCTTAAACATTAGCTGTGATACAACAGATGCAAGAACTGAACTCTTAAATATTAGCTGCGGTACAACACATACAAAAAATGAGCTTCTTTACATTAGCTGCGGTACAATACACAATGGAAAAAATGAGCTCTTAAACATTAGCTGTGATACAAGAGGTGCAAAAAGTGAACTCTTAAATATTAGCTGCGGTATACAAAAAATAAGCTCGTATACATTAGCTGGGGTACAATACACAATGCAAAAAATGAGCTCAAACATTAGCTGTGATACAACAGGTGCAAAAACTGAACTCTTAAATATTAGCTGCAGTATAACATACAGAAAATGAGCTGGTATACATTAGCTGCGGAACAATACACAATGGAAAAAATGAGCTCTGATGAATTAGCTGGGGTACAATACACAATGCAAAAAAATGAGCTCTTAAACATTAGCTGTGATACAACAGATGCAAGAACTGAACTCTTAAATATTAGCTGCAGTATACAAAAAATGAGCTCGTATACATTAGCTGCGGTACAATACACAATGGAAAAAATGAGCTCTTATACATTAGCTGTGATACAAGAGGTGCAAAAACTGAAGTCTTAAATATTAGCTGCGGTATACAAAAAATGAGCTCTGATAAATTAGCTGGGGTACAATACACAATGCAAAAAATGAGCTCTTAAACATTAGCTGTGATACAACAGATGCAAGAACTGAACTCTTAAATATTAGCTGCGGTACAACACATACAAAGAATGAGCTTCTTTACATTAGCTGCGGTACAATACACAATGGAAAAAATGAGCTCTTAAACATTAGCTGTGATACAAGAGGTGCAAAAAGTGAACTCTTAAATATTAGCTGCGGTATACAAAAAATGAGCTCGTATACATTAGCTGGGGTACAATACACAATGCAAAAATGAGCTCAAACATTAGCTGTGATACAACAGGTGCAAAAACTGAACTCTTAAATATTAGCTGCAGTATAACATACAGAAAATGAGCTGGTATACATTAGCTGCGGAACAATACACAATGGAAAAATGAGCTCTGATGAATTAGCTGGGGTACAATACACAATGCAAAAAAATGAGCTCTTAAACATTAGCTGTGATACAACAGATGCAAGAACTGAACTCTTAAATATTAGCTGCAGTATACAAAAAATGAGCTCGTATACATTAGCTGCGGTACAATACACAATGGAAAAAATGAGCTCTTATACATTAGCTGGGGTACAATACACAATGCAAAAAAATGAGCTCTTAAACATTAGCTGTCATACAAGAGGTGCAAAAACTGAAGTCTTAAATATTAGCTGCGGTATACAAAAAATGAGCTCGTATACATTAGCTGGGGTACAATACACAATGCAAAAAATGAGCTCAAACATTAGCTGTGATACAACAGGTGCAAAAACTGAACTCTTAAATATTAGCTGCGGTACAAATGGAAGGGCGGCGGAGCGAGCGAGCGAACGGACACCTGTGATCAAATAGCTTGAGCTGGATCCTCTCCCTGGACAGCTTTCAACTTGGCTGGAACACTTTGGCTGGAACACCTGGGCTGGAACACACTTGACATTAGTAGTACATTAGCTTTAACACATTAGCTGTAACACATTAGATCTAATACATTAGCTGTGGTACAATAGATACAAAAATGAACTCGTATTCATTAGCTGCGCTACAATAGATGCAAAACATTAGCTCTTAGACATTAGCTGGGTTACAATACACAATGCAAAAAATGAGCTCTTAAACATTAGCTGTGATAAAAGAGGTGCAAAAACTGAAGTCTTAAATATTAGCTGCGGTATACAAAAAATGAGCTCTGATAAATTAGCTGGGGTACAATACACAATGCAAAAAAATGAGCTCTTAAACATTAGCTGTGATAAAACATGCAAAAACTGAGCTCTTAAATATTAGCTGCAGTATACAAAAAATGAGCTCGTATACATTAGCTGGGGTACAATACACAATGCAAAAAATGAGCTCAAACATTAGCTGTGATACAAGAGGTGCAAAAACTGAACTCTTAAATATTAGCTGCGGTACAACAGGAAGGGCGGCGGAGCGAGCGAGCGAACGGACACCTGTAATCAAATAGCTTTAGCTGGATCCTCTCCCTGGACAGCTTTCAACTTGGCTGGAACACTTTGGCTGGAACACTTTGGCTGCAACACCTGGGCTGGAACACACTTGACATGAGTAGTACATTAACTTTAACACATTAGCTGTAACACATTAGATCTAATAAATTAGCTGTGGTACAATAGTTACAAAAAATGAACTCGTATTCATTAGCTGCGCTACAATAGATGCAAAACATTAGCTCTGATAAATTAACTGGGTTACAATACACAATGCAAAAAATGAGCTCTTAAACATTAGCTGTGATACAACAGATGGAAAAACTGAGCTCTTCAATATTAGCTGCGGAAAAACACACACAAAATATGAGCTTCTATACATTAGCTGTGGTACAATAGACAATGGAAAAAATGAGCTCAAACATGAGCTGTGATACAACAGGTGCAAAAACTGAACTCTTAAATATTAGCTCAGTATAACATACAGAAAATGAGCTCGTATACATTAGCTGCGGTACAATACACAATGGAAAAAAATGAGCTCTTAAACATTAGCTGTCATACAAGAGGTGCAAAAACTGAACTCTTAAATATTAGCTGCGGTACAACAGGAAGGGCGGCGGAGCGAGCGAGCGAACGGACACCTGTGATCAAATAGCTTTAGCTGGATTCTCTCCCTGGACAGCTTTCAACTTGGCTGGAACACTTTGGCTGGAACACTTTGGCTGGAACACCTGGGCTGGAACACACTTGACATGAGTAGTACATTAGCTTTAACACATTAGCTGTAACACATTAGATCTAATACATTAGCTGTGGTACAATAGATACAAAAAATAAACTCATATTCATTAGCTGCGCTACAATAGATGCAAAACATTAGCTCTTAGACATTAACTGGGTTACAATACACAATGCAAAAAATGAGCTCTTCAATACTAGCTGCGGTAAAACACACACAAAAAACGAGCTTCTATACATTAGCTGCGGTACAATACACAATGCAAAAAATGAGCTCAAACATTAGCTGTGATACAACAGGTGCAAAAACTGAACACTTAAATATTAGCTGCAGTATAACATACAGAAAATGAGCTCGTATACATTAGGTGCGGAACAATACACAATGGAAAAAATGAGCTCTGATAAATTAGCTGGGGTACAATACACAATGCAAAAAAATGAGCTCTTAAACATTAGCTATGATACAACAGATGGAAAAATGGAGCTCTTCAATATTAGCTGCGGTACAACAGTTACAAAAAATAAGCTCATATACATTAGCTGTGGTACAATACACAATGCAAAAAATGAGCTCTTAAACATTAGCTGTGATACAACAGATGGAAAAACTGAGCTCTTCAATATTAGCTGCGGTACAACACATACAAAAAATGAGCTTCTATACATTAGCTGCGGTACAATACACAATGGAAAAAATGAGCTCTGATAAATTAGCTGGGGTACAATACACACTGCAAAAAATGAGCTCTTAAACATTAGCTGTGATAAAAGAGTTGCAAAAACTGAAGTCTTAAATATTAGCTGCGGAATACAAAAAATGAGCTCTGATAAATTAGCTGGGTTACAATACACAATGCAAAAAAATTAGCTCTTAAACATTAGCTGTGATAAAACATGCAAAAACTGAGCTCTTCAATATTAGCTGTGGTACAACAGATACAAAAAATGAGCTTCTATACATTAGCTGCGGTACAATACACAATGGAAAAAATGAGCTCTGATAAATTAGCTGGGGTACAATACACAATGCAAAAAAATGAGCTCTTAAACATTAGCTGTGATAAAACATGCAAAAACTGCGCTCTTAAATGTTAGCTGCGGTACAACACACAAAAAATGAGCTCGTATGCATTAGCTGGGGTACAATACAAAATGCAAAAAAATGAGCTCTTAAACATTAGCTGTCATACAAGAGGTGCAAAAACTGAACTCTTAAATATTAGCTGCGGTACAACAGGAAGGGCGGCGGAGCGAGCGAGCGACCGGACACCTGTGATCAAATAGCTTGAGCTGGATCCTCTCCCTGGACAGCTTTCAACTTGGCTGGAACACTTTGGCTGGAACACCTGGGCTGGAACACCTGGGCTGGAACACACTTGACATTAGTAGTACATTAGCTTTAACACATTAGCTGTAACACATTAGATCTAATACATTAGCTGTGGTACAATAGATACAAAAAATGAACTCGTATTCATTAGCTGCGCTACAATAGATGCAAAACATTAGCTCTTAGACATTAGCTGGGTTACAATACACAATGCAAAAAATGAGCTCTTAAACATTAGCTGTGATACAACAGATGGAAAAACTGAGCTCTTCAATATTAGCTGCGGTAAAACACACAAAAAATGAGCTACTATACATTAGCTGCGGTACAATACACAATGGAAAAAATGAGCTCTTATACATTAGCTGGGGTACAATACACAATGCAAAAAAATGAGCTCTTAAACATTAGCTGTCATACAAGAGGTGCAAAAACTGAACTCTTAAATATTAGCTGCGGTATACAAAAAATGAGCTCGTATACATTAGCTGCGGTACAATACACAATGGAAAAAATGAGCTCTGATAAATTAGCTGGGGTACAATACACAATGCAAAAAAATGAGCTCTTAAACATTAGCTGTGATACAACAGATGCAAGAACTGAACTCTTAAATATTAGCTGCAGTATACAAAAAATGAGCTCGTATACATTAGCTGGGGTACAATACACAATGCAAAAAAATGAGCTCTTAAACATTAGCTGTGATACAAGAGGTGCAAAAACTGAAGTCTTAAATATTAGCTGCGGTATACAAAAAATGAGCTCTGATAAATTAGCTGGGGTACAATACACAATGCAAAAAAATGAGCTCTTAAACATTAGCTGTGATATAACAGATGCAAGAACTGAACTCTTAAATATTAGCTGCGGTACAACACATACAAAAAATGAGCTCTTATACATTAGCTGGGGTAAAATACACAATGCAAAAAATGAGCTCAAACATTAGCTGTGACACAATAGGTGCAAAAACTGAACTCTTAAATATTAGCTGCAGTATAACACACAGAAAATGAGCTCGTATACATTAGCTGCGGAACAATACACAATGGAAAAAATGAGCTCTGAAAAATAAGCTGGGGTACAATACACAATGCAAAAAAATGAGCTCTTAAACATTAGCTGTGATACAACAGATGCAAGAACTGAACTCTTAAATATTAGCTGTGGTACAACACATACAAAAAATGAGCTTCTATACATTAGCTGCGGTACAATACACAATGGAAAAAATGAGCTCTTAAACATTAGCTGTGATACAAGAGGTGCAAAAACTGAACTCTTAAATATTAGCTGCGGTATACAAAAAATGAGCTTGTATACATTAGCTGGGGTACAATACACAATGCAAAAAATGAGCTCAAACATTAGCTGTGATACAACAGGTGCAAAAACTGAACTCTTAAATATTAGCTGCGGTACAACAGGAAGGGCGGCGGAGCGAGCGAGCGAACGGACACCTGTGATCAAATAGCTTGAGCTGGATCCTCTCCCTGGACAGCTTTCAACTTGGCTGGAACACTTTGGCTGGAACACCTGGGCTGGAACACACTTGACATTAGTAGTACATTAGCTTTAACACATTAGCTGTAACACATTAGATCTAATACATTAGCTGTGGTACAATAGATACAAAAAATGAACTCGTATTCATTAGCTGCGCTACAATAGATGCAAAACATTAGCTCTTAGACATTAGCTGGGTTACAATACACAATGCAAACAATGAGCTCTTAAACATTAGCTGTGATAAAAGAGGTGCAAAAACTGAAGTCTTAAATATTAGCTGCGGTATACAAAAAATGAGCTCTGATAAATTAGCTGGGGTACAATACACAATGCAAAAAAATGAGCTCTTAAACATTAGCTGTGATAAAACATGCAAAAACTGAGCTCTTAAATATTAGCTGCAGTATACAAAAAATGAGCTCGTATAGATTAGCTGCGGTACAATACACAATGGAAAAAATGAGCTCTGATAAATTAGCTGGGGTACAATACACAATGCAAAAAAATGAGCTCTTAAACATTAGCTGTGATAAAACATGCAAAAACTGAACTCTTAAATATTAGCTGCAATATACAAAAAATGAGCTCGTATAGATTAGCTGCGGTACAATACACAATGGAAAAAATGAGCTCTGATAAATTAGCTGGGGTACAATACACAATGCAAAAAAATGAGCTCTTAAACATTAGCTGTGATAAAACATGCAAAAACTGAGCTCTTAAATATTAGCTGCGGTACAACAGATACAAAAAATGAGCTCGTATGCATTAGCTGGGGTACAATACACAATGCAAAAAATGAGCTCTTAAACATTAGTTATGATACAACAGATGGAAAAACTGAGCTCTTCAATATTAGCTGCGGTACAACACATACAAAAAATGAGCTTCTATACATTAGCTGCGGTACAATACACAATGCAAAAAATGAGCTCTTAAACATTAGCTGTGATACAAGAAGTGCAAAAACTGAAGTCTTAAATATTAGCTGCAGTATACAAAAAATGAGCTCGTATACATTAGCTGGGGTACAATACACAATGCAAAAAATGAGCTCAAACATTAGCTGTGACACAACAGGTGCAAAAACTGAACTCTTAAATATTAGCTGCAGTATAACATACAGAAAATGAGCTCGTATACATTAGCTGCGGAACAATACACAATGGAAAAAATGAGCTCTGATAAATTAGCTGGGGTACAATACACAATGCAAAAAAATGAGCTCTTAAACATTAGCTGTGATAAAACAGATGAAAGAACTGAACTCTTAAATATTAGCTGCAGTATACAAAAAATGAGCTCGTATACATTAGCTGCGGTACAATACACAATGGAAAAAATGAGCTCATACATTAGCTGGGGTACAATACACAATGCAAAAAAATGAGCTCTTAAACATTAGCTGTCATACAAGAGGTGCAAAAACTGAACTCTTAAATATTAGCTGCGGTACAACAGGAAGGGCGGCGGAGCGAGCGAGCGAACGGACACCTGTGATCAAATAGCTTTAGCTGGATCCTCTCCCTGGACAGCTTTCAACTTGGCTGGAACACTTTGGCTGGAACACCTGGGCTGGAACACACTTGACATTAGTAGTACATTAGCTTTAACAAATTAGCTGTAACACATTAGATCTAATATATTAGCTGTGGTACAATAGATACAAAAAATGAACTCGTATTCATTAGCTGTGCTACAATAGATGCAAAACATTAGGTCTTAGACATTAGCTGGGTTACAATACACAATGCAAAAAATGAGCTCTTAAACATTAGCTGTGATAAAACATGCAAAAACTGAGCTCTTAAATATTAGCTGCGGTACAACAGATACAAAAAATGAGCTCGTATACATTAGCTGGGGTACAATACACAATGCAAAAAAATGAGCTCTTAAACATTAGCTGTGATACAACAGGTGCAAATATTAGCTGCAGTATAACATACAGAAAATGAGCTCGTATACATTAGCTGCGGAACAATACACAATGGAAAAAATGAGCTCTGATAAATTAGCTGGGGTACAATACACAATGCAAAAAAATGAGCTCTTAAACATTAGCTGTGATACAACAGATGCAAGAACTGAACTCTTAAATATTAGCTGCAGTATACAAAAATGAGCTCGTATACATTAGCTGCGGTACAATACACAATGCAAAAAAAATGAGCTCTTAAACATTAGCTGTCATACAAGAGGTGCAAAACTGAACTCTTAAATATTAGCTGCGGTACAACAGGAAGGGCGGCGGAGCGAGCGAGCGAACGGACACCTGTGATCAAATAGCTTTAGCTGGATCCTCTCCCTGGACAGCTTTCAACTTGGCTGGAACACTTTGGCTGGAACACCTGGGCTGGAACACACTTGACATGAGTAGTACATTAGCTTTAACACATTAGCTGTAACACATTAGATCTAATACATTAGCTGTGGTACAATAGATACAAAAAATGAACTCGTATTCATTAGCTGCGCTACAATAGATTAAACTCTTAGACATTAGCTGGGTTACAATACACAATGCAAAAAATGAGCTCTGATAAATTAGCTGGGGTACAATACACAATGCAAAAAAATGAGCTCTTAAACATTAGCTGTGATAAAACATGCAAAAACTGCACTCTTAAATATTAGCTGCGGTACAACAGATACAAAAAATGAGCTCGTATACATTAGCTGTGGTACAATACACAATGGAAAAAATGAGCTCTGATAAATTAGCTGGGGTACAATACACAACGCAAAAAATGAGCTCTTCAACATTAGCTGTGATACAAGAGGTGCAAAAACTGAACTCTTAAATATTAGCTGCGGTATACAAAAAATGAGCTCGTATACATTAGCTGGGGTACAATACACAATGCAAAAAAATGAGCTCTTAAACATCAGCTGTGATACAACAGATGCAAGAACTGAACTCTTAAATATCAGCTGCGGTACAACAGGAAGGGCGGCGGAGCGAGCGAGCGAACGGACACCTGTAATCAAATAGCTTTAGCTGGATCCTCTCCCTGGACAGCTTTCAACTTGGCTGGAACACCTGGGCTGGAACACACTTGACATGAGTAGTACATTAGCTTTAACACATTAGCTGTAACACATTAGATCTAATAAATTAGCTGTGGTACAATAGATACAAAAAATGAACTCGTATTCATTAGCTGCGCTACAATAGATACAAAAAATGAGCTCGTACACATTAGCTGGGGTACAATACACAACGCAAAAAAGGAGCTTTTAAACATTAGCTATGATACAACAGATGGAAAAATGGAGCTCTTCAATATTAGCTGTGGTACAACAGTTACAAAAAATGAGCTCGTATACATTAGCTGTGGTACAACAGATGCAAGAACTGAACTCTTAAATATTAGCTGCAGTATACAAAAAATGAGCTCGTATAGATTAGCTGTGGTACAACAGATACAAAAAATAAGCTTCTATACATTAGCTGCGGTACAATACACAATGGAAAAATGAGCTCTGATAAATTAGCTGGGGTACAATACACAATGCAAAAAAATGAGCTCTTAAACATTAGCTGTGATAAAACATGCAAAAACTGCGCTCTTAAATGTTAGCTGCGGTACAACACACAAAAAATGAGCTCGTATGCATTAGCTGGGGTACAATACAAAATGCAAAAAAATGAGCTCTTAAACATTAGCTATCATACAAGAGGTGCAAAAACTGAACTCTTAAATATTAGCTGCGGTACAACAGGAAGGGCGGCGGAGCGAGCGAGCGACCGGACACCTGTGATCAAATAGCTTGAGCTGGATCCTCTCCCTGGACAGCTTTCAACTTGGCTGGAACACTTTGGCTGGAACACCTGGGCTGGAACACCTGGGCTGGAACACACTTGACATTAGTAGTACATTAGCTTTAACACATTAGCTGTAACACATTAGATCTAATACATTAGCTGTGGTACAATAGATACAAAAAATGAACTCGTATTCATTAGCTGCGCTACAATAGATGCAAAACATTAGCTCTTAGACATTAGCTGGGTTACAATACACAATGCAAAAATGAGCTCTTAAACATTAGCTGTGATACAACAGATGGAAAAACTGAGCTCTTCAATATTAGCTGCGGTAAAACACACAAAAAATGAGCTTCTATACATTAGCTGCGGTACAATACACAATGGAAAAAATGAGCTCTTATACATTAGCTGGGGTACAATACACAATGCAAAAAAATGAGCTCTTAAACATTAGCTGTCATACAAGAGGTGCAAAAACTGAACTCTTAAATATTAGCTGCGGTACAACAGGAAGGGCGGCGGAGCGAGCGAGCGAACGGACACCTGTGATCAAATAGCTTTAGCTGGATCCTCTCCCTGGACAGCTTTCAACTTGGCTGGAACACTTTGGCTGGAACACCTGGGCTGGAACACCTGGGCTGGAACACACTTGACATTAGTAGTACATTAGCTTTAACACATGAGCTGTAACACATTAGATCTAATACATTAGCTGTGGTACAATAGATACAAAAAATGAACTCGTATTCATTAGCTGCGCTACAATAGATGCAAAACATTAGCTCTTAGACATTAGCTGGGTTACAATACACAATGCAAAAAATGAGCTCTTAAACATTAGCTGTGATAAAAGAGGTGCAAAAACTGAAGTCTTAAATATTAGCTGCGGTATACAAAAAATGAGCTCTGATAAATTAGCTGGGGTACAATACACAATGCAAAAAGATGAGCTCTTAAACATTAGCTGTGATAAAACATGCAAAAACTGAGGTCTTAAATATTAGCTGCAGTATACAAAAAATGAGCTCGTATAGATTAGCTGCGGTACAATACACAATGGAAAAAATGAGCTCTGATAAATTAGCTGGGGTACAATACACAATGCAAAAAAATGAGCTCTTAAACATTAGCTGTGATAAAACATGCAAAAACTGAACTCTTAAATATTAGCTGCAGTATACAAAAAATGAGCTCGTATAGATTAGCTGCGGTACAATACACAATGGAAAAAATGAGCTCTGATAAATTAGCTGGGGTACAATACACAATGCAAAAAAATGAGCTGTTAAACATTAGCTGTGATAAAACATGCAAAAACTGAGCTCTTAAATATTAGCTGCGGTACAACAGATACAAAAAATGAGCTCGTATGCATTAGCTGGGGTACAATACACAATGCAAAAAATGAGCTCTTAAACATTAGTTATGATACAACAGATGGAAAAACTGAGCTCTTCAATATTAGCTGCGGTACAACACATACAAAAAATGAGCTTCTATACATTAGCTGCGGTACAATACACAATGGAAAAAATGAGCTCTGATAAATTAGCTGGGGTACAATACACAATGCAAAAAATGAGCTCTTAAACATTAGCTGTGATACAAGAAGTGCAAAAACTGAAGTCTTAAATATTAGCTGCGGTATACAAAAATGAGCTCGTATACATTAGCTGGGGTACAATACACAATGCAAAAAATGAGCTCAAACATTAGCTGTGACACAACAGGTGCAAAAACTGAACTCTTAAATATTAGCTGCAGTATACAAAAAATGAGCTCGTATACATTAGCTGCGGTACAATACACAATGGAAAAAATGAGCTCTGATAAATTAGCTGGGGTACAATACACAATGCAAAAAAATGAGCTCTTAAACATTAGCTGTGATACAACAGATGCAAGAACTGAACTCTTAAATATTAGCTGCAGTATACAAAAAATGAGCTCGTATACATTAGCTGCGGTACAATACACAATGGAAAAAATGAGCTCCTACATTAGCTGGGGTACAATACACAATGCAAAAAAATGAGCTCTTAAACATTAGCTGTCATACAAGAGGTGCAAAAACTGAACTCTTAAATATTAGCTGCGGTACAACAGGAAGGGCGGCGGAGCGAGCGAGCGAACGGACACCTGTGATCAAATAGCTTTAGCTGGATCCTCTCCCTGGACAGCTTTCAACTTGGCTGGAACACTTTGGCTGGAACACCTGGGCTGGAACACACTTGACATTAGTAGTACATTAGCTTTAACAAATTAGCTGTAACACATTAGATCTAATATATTAGCTGTGGTACAATAGATACAAAAAATGAACTCGTATTCATTAGCTGTGCTACAATAGATGCAAACATTAGCTCTTAGACATTAGCTGGGTTACAATACACAATGCAAAAAATGAGCTCTTAAACATTAGCTGTGATAAAACATGCAAAAACTGAGCTCTTAAATATTAGCTGCGGTACAACAGATACAAAAAATGAGCTCGTATACATTAGCTGGGGTACAATACACAATGCAAAAAAATGAGCTCAAACATTAGCTGTGATACAACAGGTGCAAAAACTGAACTCTTAAATATTAGCTGCAGTATAACATACAGAAAATGAGCTCGTATACATTAGCTGCGGAACAATACACAATGGAAAAAATGAGCTCTGATAAATTAGCTGGGGTACAATACACAATGCAAAAAAATGAGCTCTTAAACATTAGCTGTCATACAAGAGGTGCAAAAACTGAAGTCTTAAATATTAGCTGCGGTATACAAAAAATGAGCTCGTATACATTAGCTGGGGTACAATACACAATGCAAAAAAATGAGCTCTTAAACATTAGCTGTCATACAAGAGGTGCAAAAACTGAACTCTTAAATATTAGCTGCGGTACAACAGGAAGGGCGGCGGAGCGAGCGAGCGAACGGACACCTGTGATCAAATAGCTTTAGCTGGATCCTCTCCCTGGACAGCTTTCAACTTGGCTGGAACACTTTGGCTGGAACACCTGGGCTGGAACACACTTGACATTAGTAGTACATTAGCTTTGACACATTAGCTGTAACACATTAGATCTAATACATTAGCTGTGGTACAATAGATACAAAAAATGAACTCGTATTCATTAGCTGCGCTACAATAGATGCAAAACATTAGCTCTTAGACATTAGCTGGGTTACAATACACAATGTAAAAAATGAGCTCTTAAACATTAGCTGTGATACAACAGATGCAAGAACTGAACTCTTCAATATTAGCTGCAGTACAACACATACAAAAAATGAGCTTCTATGCATTAGCTGCGGTACAATACACAATGGAAAAAATGAGCTCTGATAAATTAGCTGGGGTACAATACACAATGCAAAAAATGAGCTCTGATAAATTAGCTGGGGTACAATACACAATGCAAAACAATGAGCTCTTAGACATTAGCTCCGATAAAACATGCAAAAACTGAGCTCTTAAAAATTAGCTGCGGTACAACACATACAAAAAATGAGCTTCTATGCATTAGCTGCGGTACAATACACAATGCAAAAAATGAGCTCTTAAACATTAGCTGTGATACAAGAGGTGCAAAAACTGAAGTCTTAAATATTAGCTGCGGTATACAAAAAATGAGCTCGTATACATTAGCTGGGGTACAATACACAATGTAAAAAAATGAGCTCTTAAACATTAGCTGTGATACAACAGGTGCAAAAACTGAACTCTTAAATATTAGCTGCGGTACAACAGGAAGGGCGGCGGAGCGAGCGAGCGAATGGACACCTGTGATCAAATAGCTTTAGCTGGATCCTCTCCCTGGACAGCTTTCAACTTGGCTGGAACACTTTGGCTGGAACACCTGGGCTGGAACACACTTGACATTAGTAGTACATTAGCTTTAACACATTAGCTGTAACACATTAGATCTAATACATTAGCTGTGGTACAATAGATACAAAAAATGAACTCGTATTCATTAGCTGCGCTACAATAGATGCAAAACATTAGCTCTTAGACATTAGCTGGGTTACAATACACAATGCAAAAAATGAGCTCTTAAACATTAGCTGTGATACAACAGATGCAAGAACTGAACTCTTCAATATTAGCTGCAGTATACAAAAAATGAGCTCTGATAAATTAGCTGGGGTACA
This sequence comes from Amphiprion percula, assembly GCA_003047355.2. Lineage (NCBI taxonomy): Eukaryota > Metazoa > Chordata > Actinopteri > Pomacentridae > Amphiprion > Amphiprion percula. The sequence goes on from CM009709.1 coordinate 8,799,275, forward strand.
ATACACAATGCAAAAACTGAGCTCTTAAATATTAGCTGCAGTACAACACATACAAAAAATGAGCTTCTATGCATTAGCTGCGGTACAATACACAATGGAAAAAATGAGCTCTGATAAATTAGCTGGGGTACAATACACAATGCAAAACAATGAGCTCTTAGACATTAGCTCCGATAAAACATGCAAAAACTGAGCTCTTAAATATTAGCTGCGGTACAACACATACAAAAAATGAGCTTCTATGCATTAGATGCGGTACAATACACAATGCAAAAAATGAGCTCTTAAACATTAGCTGTGATACAAGAGGTGCAAAAACTGAAGTCTTAAATATTAGCTGCGGTATACAAAAATGAGCTCGTATACATTAGCTGGGGTACAATACACAATGGAAAAATGAGCTCATACATTAGCTGGGGTACAGTACACAATGCAAAAAAAGAGCTCCTAAACATTAGCTGTCATACAAGAGGTGCAAAAACTGAACTCTTAAATATTAGCTGCGGTACAACAGGAAGGGCGGCGGAGCGAGCGAGCGAACGGACACCTGTGATCAAATAGCTTTAGCTGGATCCTCTCCCTGGACAGCTTTCAACTTGGCTGGAACACCCTGGGCTGGAACACCTGGGCTGGAACACACTTGACATTAGTAGTACATTAGCTTTAACACATTAGCTGTAACACATTAGATCTAATACATTAGCTGTGGTACAATAGTACAAAAAATGAACTCGTATTCATTAGCTGCGCTACAATAGATGCAAAACATTAGCTCTTAGACATTAGCTGGGTTACAATACACAATGCAAAAAATGAGCTCTTTAACATTAGCTGTGATACAACAGATGGAAAAACTGAGCTCTTCAATATTAGCTGCGGTACAACACATACAAAAAATGAGTTTCTATACATTAGCTGCGGTACAATACACAATGGGAAAAATGAGCTCTGATTAATTAGCTGGGTACAATACACAATGCAAAAAATGAGCTCTTAAACATTAGCTGTGATACAAGAGGTGCAAAAACTGAAGTCTTAAATATTAGCTGCGGTATACAAAAAATGAGCTCTGATAAATTAGCTGGGGTACAATACACAATGCAAAAAAATGAGCTCTGATAAATTAGCTGGGGTACAATACACAATGCAAAAAAATGAGCTCTTAAACATTAGCTGTGATAAAACATGCAAAAACTGAGCTCTTAAATATTAGCTGCGGTATAGAAAAATGGTCGAAGTTCTGAATAAAACCATGTTGAAAGCTGTGCATGTAGACTGCAGCCAGGTGTGCAGGGAGAGGATCCAGCTAAAGCTATCTGATCACAGGTGTCGGCGGAGCGAGCGAAGGGGCGGCGGAGCAAGCGAGCGAACGAAGGGCGGCGGAGCGAGCGACGAGCGAGCATATGGACACCTGTGATCAAAAAGCTTTGGCTGGATCCTCTCCCCTGCACAGCTTTCAACTTGGCTGGAACACTGTGGCTGGAACACTTGGGCGGGAACACTTTGGCGGGAAAACTTGGGCGGGAACACCTGGGCTGGAACACACTTGACATTAGTAGTACATTAGCTTTAATACATAAGCTGTAACACATTAGATCTAATACATTAGCTGTGGCACAACAGATATAAAGAATGAACTCGTATACATTAGCTGCGGTACAATAGATGCAAACATTAGCTCTTAGACATTAGCTGGAATACAATACACAATACAAGAATGAGCTCTTAAACATTAGCTGTGATACAACAGATGCAAAAACTCAGCTCTTAAATATTACCTGGGATATACAAAAAATGAGCTCTTAAAAATTAACTGGGGTACAATACACAATGCAAAAAATGAGCTCTTAAACATTAGCTGTGATACAAGAGGTGCAAAAACTGAAGTCTTAAATATTAGCTGCGGTATACAAAAAATGAGCTCGTATACATTAGCTGCGGTACAATACACAATGGAAAAAATGAGCTCTGATAAATTAGCTGGGGTACAATACACAATGCAAAAAAATGAGCTCTTAAACATTAGCTGTGATACAACAGATGCAAGAACTGAACTCTTAAATATTAGCTGCAGTATAAAAAAAAAAAATGAGCTCGTATACATTAGCTGCGGTACAATACACAATGGAAAAAATGAGCTCTTAAACATTAGCTGTGATACAACAGATGCAAGAACTGAACTCTTAAATATTAGCTGCCGTATACAAAAAATGAGCTCTGATAAATTACCTGGGGTACAATACACAATGCAAAAAAATGAGCTCTTAAACATTAGCTGTGATATAACAGATGCAAGAACTGAACTCTTAAATATTAGCTGCGGTACAACACATACAAAAATGAGCTCGTATACATTAGCTGGGGTACAATACACAATGCAAAAATGAGCTCTGATAAATTAGCTGGGGTACAATACACAATGCAAAAAATGAGCTCTTAAACATGAGCTATGATTACAACAGATGGAAAAACTCAGCTCTTAAATATTACCAGGGATATACAAAAATGAGCTCTTAAAAATTAGCTGCGGTACAACAGATACAAAAAATGAGCTCGTATACATTAGCTGGGGTACAATACACAATGCAAAAAAATGAGCTCTTAAACATTAGCTGTGATACAACAGATGCAAGAACTGAACTCTTAAATGTTAGCTGCGGTACAACACATACAAAAAATGAGCTTCTATACATTAGCTGCGGTACAATACACAATGGAAAAAATGAGCTCTTAAACATTAGCTGTGATACAAGAGGTGCAAAAACTGAACTCTTAAATATTAGCTGCGGTATACAAAAAATGAGCTCGTATACATTAGCTGGGGTACAATACACAATGAAAGAAAATGAGCTCAAACATTAGCTGTGATACAACAGGTGCAAAAACTGAACTCTTAAATATTAGCTGCAGTATAACATACAGAAAATGCAGCTGGTATACATTAGCTGCGGAACAATACACAATGGAAAAAATGAGCTCTGATAAATTAGCTGGGGTACAATATACAATGCAAAAAAATGAGCTCTTAAACATTCGCTGTGATACAACAGATGCAAGAACTGAACTCTTAAATATTAGCTGCAGTACACAAAAAATGAGCTCGTATACATTAGCTGCGGTACAATACACAATGGAAAAAATGAGCTCTTATACATTAGCTGGGGTACAATTCACAATGCAAAAAAATGAGCTCTTAAACATTAGCTGTGATAAAACACGCAAAAACTGAACTCTTAAATATTAGCTGCGGTACAACACATACAAAAAATGAGCTCGTATACATTAGCTGGGGTACAATACACAATGCAAAAAATGAGCTCAAACATTAGCTGTGATACAATAGGGTGCAAAACTGAACTCTTAAATATTAGCTGCAGTATAACACACAGAAAATGAGCTCGTATACATTAGCTGCGGAACAATACACAATGGAAAAATGAGCTCTGAAAAATAAGCTGGGGTACAATACACAATGCAAAAAATGAGCTCTTAAACATTAGCTGTGATACAACAGATGCAAGAACTGAACTCTTAAATATTAGCTGTGGAACAACACATACAAAAAATGAGCTTCTATACATTAGCTGCGGGTACAATACACAATGGAAAAAATGAGCTCTTAAACATTAGCTGTGATACAAGAGGTGCAAAAACTGAACTCTTAAATATTAGCTGCGGTATACAAAAAATGAGCTTGTATACATTAGCTGGGGTACAATACACAATGCAAAAAATGAGCTCAAACATTAGCTGTGATACAACAGGTGCAAAAACTGAACTCTTAAATATTAGCTGCCAGTATAACATACAGAAAATGAGCTGGTATACATTAGCTGCGGAACAATACACAATGGAAAAAATGAGCCTCTGATGAATTAGCTGGGGTACATACAAAATGCAAAAAAATGAGCTCTTAAACATTAGCTGTGAATACAACAGATGCAAGAACTGAACTCTTAAATATTAGCCTGCAGTATACAAAAATGAGCTCGTATACATTAGCTGCGGTACAATACACAATGGAAAAAATGAGCTCTTATACATTAGCTGGGGTACAATACACAATGCAAAAAAATGAGCTCTTAACATTAGCTGTCATACAAGAGGTGCAAAAACTGAAGTCTTAAATATTAGCTGCGGTATACAAAAAATGAGCTCGTATACATTAGCTGGGGTACAATACACAATGCCAAAAAAATGAGCTCTTAAACATTAGCTGTGATACAACAGATGCAAGAACTGAACTCTTAAATGTTAGCTGCGGGACAACACATACAAAAAATGAGCTTCTATACCATTAGCTGCCGGTACAATACACATGGAAAAAATGAGCTCTTAAACATTAGCTGTGATACAAGAGGTGCAAAAACTGAACTCTTAAATAATTAGCTGCGGTATACAAAAATGAGCTCGTATACATTAGCCTGGGGTACAATACACAATGAAAGAAAATGAGCCTCAAACATTAGCTGTGATACAACAGGTGCAAAAAAACTGACTTAGCTGCGGAACAATAACACAATGGAAAAAATGAGCTCTGATAAATTAGCTGGGGTACAATACACAATGCAAAAAAATGAGCTCTTAAACATTCGCTGTGATACAACAGATGCAAGAACTGAACTCTCTAAATATTAGCTGCAGTACAACAAAAAATGAGCTTGTATACATTAGCTGGGGTACAATACACAATGCAAAAAATGAGCTCAAACATTAGCTGTGATACAACAGGTGCAAACATGAACTCTTAAATATTAGCTGCAGCGCTACATACAGAAAATCGAAGCTGACGTATACACATTAGCTGCGGAACAATACACAATGCAAAAAAATGAGCCTCTTAAACATTAGCTGTGATACAACAGATGCAAGACCTGAATCTTGAAATATTAGCTGGCAGATATACAAAAAATGAGCCCGTATACATTAGCTGCGGCTACATATCACAATGCGAAAAAAATGACCTCTCCCTACATTCAGCTGGAGTACAACACACAATGCAAAAAAATGAGCTCTATAAACATTAGCTGTGGGATACAAGGGTTGCCAAAAACTGAAGTCTTAAATATTGCTTGCGGTACTACAAAAAATGAGCTCTGATAAATTAGCTGGGTACAATACACAATGCAAAAAATGAGCTCTTAAACATTAGCTGTGATACAACAGATGCAAGAACTGAACTCTTAAATGTTAGCTGCGGTACAACACATACAAAAAATGAGCTTCTATACATTAGCTGCGGTACAATACACAATGGAAAAAATGAGCTCTTAAACATTAGCTGTGATACAAGAGGTGCAAAAACTGAACTCTTAAATATTAGCTGCGGTATACAAAAAATGAGCTCGTATACATTAGCTGGGGTACAATACACAATGAAAGAAAATGAGCTCAAACATTAGCTGTGATTACAAACAGGTGCAAAAACTGAACTCTTAAATATTAGCTGCAGTTATAACATACAGAAAATGAGCTGGTATACATTAGCTGCGGAAAAATACACAATGGAAAAATGAGCTCTGATAAATTAGCTGCGGGTACAATATACAATGCAAAAAAATGAGCTCTTAAACATTCGCTGTGATACAACAGATGCAAGAACTGAACTCTTAAATATTAGCTGCAGTACACAAAAAATGAGCTCGTATACATTAGCTGCGGTACAATACACAATGGAAAAAATGAGCTCTTATACATTAGCTGGGGTACAATTCACAATGCAAAAAAATGAGCTCTTAAACATTAGCTGTGATAAAACACGCCAAAAACTGAACTCTAAATATTAGCTGCCCGGTACAACACATACAAAAAATGAGCTCGTAGTACATAGCTGGGGGTACCAATACACAATGCAAAAAATGAGCTCAAACATTAGCTTGTGATACAATAGGTGCAAAAACTGAACTCTTAAATATTAGCTGCCAGTATAACACACAGAAAATGAGCTCGTATACATAGCTGCGGAACAATACACAATGGAAAAAATGAGCTCTGGAAAAATAAGCTGGGTACAATACACAATGCAAAAAAAATGAGCTCTTAAACATAGCTGTGATACAACAGATGCAAAGAACTGAACTCTTAAATATTAGCTGTGAACAACACATACAAAAAATGAGCTTCTATACATTAGCTGCCGGTACAATACACAATGGAAAAATGAGCTCTTAAACATTAGCTGTGATACAAGAGGTGCAAAACTGAACTCTTAAATATTAGCTGCGCGTATACCAAAAAATGAGCTTGTATACATTAGCTGGGGTACAATACACAATGCAAAAAATGAGCTCAAACATTAGCTGTGATACAACAGGTGCAAAAACTGAACTCTTAAATATTAGCTGCAGTATAACATACAGAAAATGAGCTGGTATACATTAGCTGCGGAACAATACACAATGGAAAAAATGAGCTCTGATGAATTAGCTGGGGTACAATACAAAATGCAAAAAAATGAGCTCTTAAACATTAGCTGTATACAACAGATGCAAGAACTGAACTCTTAAATATTAGCTGCAGTATACAAAAAATGAGCTCGTATACATTAGCTGCGGTACAATACACAATGGAAAAAATGAGCTCTTATACATTAGCTGGGGTACAATACACAATGCCAAAAAATGAGCTCTTAAACATTAGCTGTCATAACAAGAGGTGCAAAAACTGAAGTCTTAAATATTTAGCTGCGGTATACAAAAAATGAGCTCGTATACATTAGCTGGGGTACAATACACAATGCAAAAAAATGAGCTCTTAAACATTAGCTGTGATACAACAGATGCAAGAACTGAACTCTTAAATGTTAGCTGCGGGACAACACATACAAAAATGAGCTTCTATACATTAGCTGCGGTACAATACACAATGGAAAAAATGAGCTCTTAAACATTAGCTGTGATACAAGAGGTGCAAAAACTGAACTCTTAAATATTAGCTGCGGTATACAAAAAATGAGCTCGTATACATTAGCTGGGGTACAATACACAATGAAAGAAAATGAGCTCAAACATTAGCTGTGATACAACAGGTGCAAAACTGAACTTAGCTGCGGAACAATACACAATGGAAAAAATGAGCTCTGATAAATTAGCTGGGGTACAATACACAATGCAAAAAATGAGCTCTTAAACATTCGCTGTGATACAACAGATGCAAGAACTGAACTCTTAAATATTAGCTGCAGTACACAAAAAATGAGCTTGTATACATTAGCTGGGGTACAATACACAATGCAAAAAAATGAGCTCAAACATTAGCTGTGATACAACAGGTGCAAAAACTGAACTCTTAAATATTAGCTGCAGCATAAATACAGAAAATGAGCTGGTATACATTAGCTGCGGAACAATACACAATGCAAAAAAATGAGCTCTTAAACATTAGCTGTGATACAACAGATGCAAGAACTGAACTCTTAAATATTAGCTGCAGTATACAAAAAATGAGCTCGTATACATTAGCTGCGGTACAATACACAATGGAAAAAATGACCTCTCATACATTAGCTGGGGTACAATACACAATGCAAAAAAATGAGCTCTTAAACATTAGCTGTGATACAAGAGGTGCAAAAACTGAAGTCTTAAATATTAGCTGCGGTATACAAAAAATGAGCTCTGATAAATTAGCTGGGGTACAATACACAATGCAAAAAAATGAGCTCTTAAACATTAGCTGTGATACAACAGATGCAAGAACTGAACTCTTAAATGTTAGCTGCGGTACAACACATACAAAAATGAGCTTCTATACATTAGCTGCGGTACAATACACAATGGAAAAAATGAGCTCTTAAACATTAGCTGTGATACAAGAGGTGCAAAAACTGAACTCTTAAATATTAGCTGCGGTATACAAAAAATGAGCTCGTATACATTAGCTGGGGTACAATACACAATGAAAGAAAATGAGCTCAAACATTAGCTGTGATACAACAGGTGCAAAAACTGAACTCTTAAATATTAGCTGCAGTATAACATACAGAAAATGAGCTGGTATACATTAGCTGCGGAAAATACACAATGGAAAAAATGAGCTCTGATAAATTAGCTGGGGTACAATATACAATGCAAAAAAATGAGCTCTTAAACATTCGCTGTGATACAACAGATGCAAGAACTGAACTCTTAAATATTAGCTGCAGTACACAAAAATGAGCTCGTATACATTAGCTGCGGTACAATACACAATGGAAAAAAATGAGCTCTTATACATTAGCTGGGGTACAATTCACAATGCAAAAAAATGAGCTCTTAAACATTAGCTGTGATAAACACGCAAAAACTGAACTCTTAAATATTAGCTGCGGTACAACACATACAAAAAATGAGCTCGTATACATTAGCTGGGGTACAATACACAATGCAAAAAATGAGCTCAAACATTAGCTGTGATACAATAGGTGCAAAAACTGAACTCTTAAATATTAGCTGCAGTATAACACACAGAAAATGAGCTCGTATACATTAGCTGCGGAACAATACACAATGGAAAAAATGAGCTCTGAAAAATAAGCTGGGGTACAATACACAATGCAAAAAAATGAGCTCTTAAACATTAGCTGTGATACAACAGATGCAAGAACTGAACTCTTAAATATTAGCTGTGGAACAACACATAAAAAAATGAGCTTCTATACATTAGCTGCGGTACAATACACAATGGAAAAAATGAGCTCTTAAACATTAGCTGTGATACAAGAGGTGCAAAAACTGAACTCTTAAATATTAGCTGCAGTATACAAAAAATGAGCTCGTATACATAGCTGCGGTACAACTACACAATGGAAAAAAATGAGCTCTTATACATTAGCTGGGGTACAATACACAATGCAAAAAAATGAGCTCTTAAACATTAGCTGGTCATACAAGATGGTGGCAAAAACTGAAGTCTTAAATATTAGCTGCGGGTATACAAAAAATGAGCTCGTAGTTACATTAGCGGGGTACAATACACAATGAAAGAAAATGCAGCTCAAACATTAGCTGTGATACAACAGGGTGCAAAAACTGAACTTAGCTGCGGAACAATACACAATGGAAAAATGAGCTCTGATAAATTAGCTGGCGGCTACAATACACAATGCCCAAAAAAATGAGCTCTTAAACATTCGCTGTGATACAACAGATGCAAGAAACTGAACTCTTAAATATTAGCTCGCAGTACACAAAAAAATGGCTCGTATACATTAGCTGCCGATACAATACACAATGGAAAAAAATGAGCTCTTATACATTAGCTGGGGTACAATTCACAATGCAAAAAAAATGAGCTCTTAAACATTAGCTGTGATAAAACATGCAAAAACTGAACTCTTAAATATTAGCTGCGGTACAACACATACAAAAAATGAGCTCGTATACATTAGCTGGGGTACAATACACAATGCAAAAAATGAGCTCAAACATTAGCTGTTGATACAATAGGTGCAAAAACTGAACTCTTAAATATTAGCTGCAGTATAACACACAGAAAATGAGCTCATATACATTAGCTGCGGAACAATACACAATGGAAAAAATGAGCTCTGAAAATAAGCTGGGGGTACAATACACAACGCAAAAAAATGAGCTCTTAAACATTAGCTGTGATACAACAGATGCAAGAACTGAACTCTTAAATATTAGCTGTGGTACAACACATACAAAAATGAGCTTCTATACATTAGCTGCGGTACAATACACAATGGAAAAAATGAGCTCTTAAACATTAGCTGTGATACAAGAGGTGCAAAAACTGAACTCTTAAATATTAGCTACGGTATACAAAAAATGAGCTTGTATACATTAGCTGGGCGTACAATACACAATGCAAAAAATGAGCTCAAACATTAGCTGTGATACAACAGGTGCAAAAACTGAACTCTTAAATATTAGCTGCAGTATAACATACAGAAAATGAGCTGGTATACATTAGCTGCGGAACAATACACAATGGAAAAAATGAGCTCTGATGAATTAGCTGGGGTACAATACACAATGCAAAAAAATGAGCTCTTAAACATTAGCTGTGATACAACAGATGCAAGAACTGAACTCTTAAATATTAGCTGCAGTATACAAAAAATGAGCTCGTATACATTAGCTGCGGTACAATACACAATGGAAAAAATGAGCTCTTATACATTAGCTGGGGTACAATACACAATGCAAAAAAATGAGCTCTTAAACATTAGCTGTCATACAAGAGGTGCAAAAACTGAAGTCTTAAATATTAGCTGCGGTATAAAAAAAATGAGCTCGTATACATTAGCTGGGGTACAATACACAATGCAAAAAATGAGCTCAAACATTAGCTGTGATACAACAGGTGCAAAAACTGAACTCTTAAATATTAGCTGCGGTACAACAGGAAGGGCGGTGGAGCGAGCGAGCGAACGGACACCTGTGATCAAATAGCTTGAGCTGGATCCTCTCCCTGGACAGCTTTCAACTTGGCTGGAACACTTTGGCTGGAACACCTGGGCTGGAACACACTTGACATTAGTAGTACATTAGCTTTAACACATTAGCTGTAACACATTAGATCTAATACATTAGCTGTGGTACAATAGATACAAAAATGAACTCGTATTCATTAGCTGCGCTACAATAGATGCAAAACATTAGCTCTTAGACATTAGCTGGGTTACAATACACAATGCAAAAAATGAGCTCTTAAACATTAGCTGTGATAAAAGAGGTGCAAAAACTGAAGTCTTAAATATTAGCTGCGGTATACAAAAATGAGCTCTGATAAATTAGCTGGGGTACAATACACAATGCAAAAAAATGAGCTCTTAAACATTAGCTGTGATACAACAGATGCAAGAACTGAACTCTTAAATATTAGCTGCAGTATACAAAAAATGAGCTCGTATAGATTAGCTGCGGTACAATACACAATGGAAAAAATGAGCTCTGATAAATTAGCTGGGGTACAATACACAATGCAAAAAAATGAGCTCTTAAACATTAGCTGTGATAAAACATGCAAAAACTGAGCTCTTAAATATTAGCTGCGGTACAACACATACAAAAAATGAGCTTCTATACATTAGCTGCGGTACAATACACAATGGAAAAAATGAGCTCTTATACATTAGCTGGGGTACAATACACAATGCAAAAAATGAGCTCTTAAACATTAGCTGTGATACAAGAAGTGCAAAAACTGAAGTCTTAAATATTAGCTGCGGTATACAAAAATGAGCCCGTATACATTAGCTGGGGTACAATACACAATGCAAAAAATGAGCTCAAACATTAGCTGTGATACAACAGGTGCAAAAACTGAACTCTTAAATATTAGCTGCAGTATAACATACAGAAAATGAGCTCGTATACATTAGCTGCGGAACAATACACAATGGAAAAAATGAGCTCTGATAAATTAGCTGGGGTACAATACACAATGCAAAAAATGAGCTTCTTAAACATTAGCTGTGATACAAGAGGTGCAAAAACTGAACTCTTAAATATTAGCTGCGGTATACAAAAATGAGCTCTGATATATTAGCTGGGGTACAATACACAATGCAAAAAATGAGCTCTTAAACATTAGCTGTGATATAACAGATGCAAGAACTGAACTCTTAAATATTAGCTGCGGTACAACACATACATAAAATGAGCTCGTATACATTAGCTAGGGTACAATACACAATGCAAAAATGAGCTCAAACATTAGCTGTGATACAACAAGTGCAAAAACTGAACTCTTAAATATTAGCTGCAGTATAACATACAGAAAATGAGCTCGTATACATTAGCTGCGGAACAATACACAATGGAAAAAATGAGCTCTGATAAATTAGCTGGGGTACAATACACAATGCAAAAAATGAGCTCTTAAACATGAGCTATGATACAACAGATGGAAAAACTCAGCTCTTAAATATTACCAGGGATATACAAAAAATGAGCTCTTAAAATTAGCTGTGATACAACAGATGCAAGAACTGAACTCTTAAATATTAGCTGCGGTACAACACATACAAAAAATGAGCTTCTATACATTAGCTGCGGTACAATACACAATGGAAAAATGAGCTCTTAAACATTAGCTGTGATACAAGAGGTGCAAAAACTGAACTCTTAAATATTAGCTGCGGTATACAAAAAATGAGCTTGTATACATTAGCTGGGGTACAATACACAATGCAAAAAATGAGCTCAAACATTAGCTGTGATACAACAGGTGCAAAAACTGAACTCTTAAATATTAGCTGCAGTATAACACACAGAAAATGAGCTCGTATACATTAGCTAGGGTACAATACACAACGCAAAAAAGGAGCTTTTAAACATTAGCTATGGTACAACAGATGGAAAAATGGAGCTCTTCAATATTAGCTGCGGTACAAGTTACAAAAAATAAGCTCATATACATTAGCTGTGGTACAATACACAATGCAAAAAATGAGCTCTTAAACATTAGCTATGATACAACAGATGGAAAAACTGAGCTCTTCAATATTAGCTGCGGTACAACACATACAAAAAATGAGCTTCTATACATTAGCTGCGGTACAATACACAATGGAAAAAATGAGCTCTGATAAATTAGCTGGGGTACAATACACAATGCAAAAAATGAGCTCTTAAACATTAGCTGTGATACAAGAAGTGCAAACACTGAAGTCTTAAATATTAGCTGCGGTATACAAAAATGAGCTCGTATACATTAGCTGGGGTACAATACACAATGCAAAAAATGAGCTCAAACATTAGCTGTGATACAACAGGTGCAAAAACTGAACTCTTAAATATTAGCTGCAGTATAACATACAGAAAATGAGCTCGTATACATTAGCTGCGGAACAATACACAATGGAAAAAATGAGCTCTGATAAATTAGCTGGGGTACAATACACAATGCAAAAAAATGAGCTCTTAAACATTAGCTGTGATACAACAGATGCAAGAACTGAACTCTTAAATATTAGCTGCAGTATACAAAAATGAGCTCGTATACATTAGCTGCGGTACAATACACAATGGAAAAATGAGCTAATACATTAGCTGGGGTACAATACACAATGCAAAAAAATGAGCTCTTAAACATTAGCTGTCATACAAGAGGTGCAAAAACTGAACTCTTAAATATTAGCTGCGGTACAACAGGAAGGGCGGCGGAGCGAGCGAGCGAACGGACACCTGTGATCAAATAGCTTTAGCTGGATCCTCTCCCTGGACAGCTTTCAACTTGGCTGGAACACTTTGGCTGGAACACCTGGGCTGGAACACACTTGACATTAGTAGTACATTAGCTTTAACAAATTAGCTGTAACACATTAGATCTAATATATTAGCTGTGGTACAATAGATACAAAAAATGAACTCGTATTCATTAGCTGTGCTACAATAGATGCAAAACATTAGCTCTTAGACATTAGCTGGGTTACAATACACAATGCAAAAAATGAGCTCTTAAACATTAGCTGTGATAAAACATGCAAAAACTGAGCTCTTAAATATTAGCTGCGGTACAACAGATACAAAAAATGAGCTCGTATACATTAGCTGGGGTACAATACACAATGCAAAAAAATGAGCTCTTAAACATTAGCTGTGATACAACAGGTGCAAAAACTGAACTCTTAAATATTAGCTGCAGTATAACATACAGAAAATGAGCTGGTATACATTAGCTGCGGAACAATACACAATGGAAAAAATGAGCTCTGATAAATTAGCTGGGGTACAATACACAATGCAAAAAAATGAGCTCTTAAACATTAGCTGTGATACAACAGATGCAAGAACTGAACTCTTAAATATTAGCTGCAGTATACAAAAATGAGCTCGTATACATTAGCTGCGGTAAACTACACAATGCAAAAAAAATGAGCTCTTAAATATTAGCTGTCATACAAGAGGTGCAAAAACTGAACTCTTAAATATTAGCTGCGGTACAACAGGAAGGGCCGCGGAGCGAGCGAGCGAACGGACACCTGTGATCAAATAGCTTTAGCTGGATCCTCTCCTGGACAGCTTTCAACTTGGCTGGAACGCTTTGGCTGGAACACCTGGGCTGGAACACACTTGACATTAGTAGTACATTAGCTTTAACACATTAGCTGTAACACATTAGATCTAATACATTAGCTGTGGTACAATAGATACAAAAATGAACTCGTATTCATTAGCTGCGCTACAATAGATGCAAAACATTAGCTCTTAGACATTAGCTGGGTTACAATACACAATGCAAAAAATGAGCTCTTTAACATTAGCTGTGATACAACAGATGGAAAAACTGAGCTCTTCAATATTAGCTGCGGTACAACACATACAAAAAATGAGTTTCTATACATTAGCTGCGGTACAATACACAATGGAAAAATGAGCTCTGATTAATTAGCTGGGGTACAATACACAATGCAAAAAATGAGCTCTTAAACATTAGCTGTGATACAAGAGGTGCAAAAACTGAAGTCTTAAATATTAGCTGCGGTATACAAAAAATGAGCTCTGATAAATTAGCTGGGGTACAATACACAATGCAAAAAAATGAGCTCTGATAAATTAGCTGGGGTACAATACACAATGCAAAAAAATGAGCTCTTAAACATTAGCTGTGATAAAACATGCAAAAACTGAGCTCTTAAATATTAGCTGCGGTATAGAAAAAATGGTCGAAGTTCTGAATAAAAACCATGTTGAAAGCTGTGCATGTAGACTTCAGCCAGGTGTGCAGGGAGAGGATCCAGCTAAAGCTATCTGATCACAGGTGTCGGCGGAGCGAGCGAAGGGCGGCGGCGGAGCGAGCGAAGGGCGGCGGAGCAAGCGAGCGAACGAAGGGCGGCGGAGCGAGCGACCGAGCGAGCATATGGACACCTGTGATCAAAAAGCTTTGGCTGGATCCTCTCCCTGCACAGCTTTCAACTTGGCTGGAACACTGTGGCTGGAACACTTGGGCGGGAACACTTTGGCGGGAAAACTTGGGCGGGAACACCTGGGCTGGAACACACTTGACATTAGTAGTACATTAGCTTTAATACATAAGCTGTAACACATTAGATCTAATACATTAGCTGTGGCACAACAGATATAAAGAATGAACTCGTATACATTAGCTGCGGTACAATAGATGCAAAACATTAGCTCTTAGACATTAGCTGGAATACAATACACAATACAAAGAATGAGCTCTTAAACATTAGCTGTGATACAACAGATGCAAAAACTCAGCTCTTAAATATTACCTGGGATATACAAAAAATGAGCTCTTAAAAATTAACTGGGGTACAATACACAATGCAAAAAATGAGCTCTTAAACATTAGCTGTGATACAAGAGGTGCAAAAACGGAGCTCTTCAATATTAGCTGCGGTACAACACATACAAAAAATGAGTTTCTATACATTAGCTGCGGTACAATACACAATGGAAAAAATGAGCTCATACATTAGCTGGGGTACAATACACAATGCAAAAAATGAGCTCTTAAACATTAGCTGTGATACAAGAGGTGCAAAAACTGAAGTCTTAAATATTAGCTGCGGTATACAAAAAATGAGCTCTGATAAATTAGCTGGGGTACAATACACAATGCAAAAAAATGAGCTCTTAAACATTAGCTGTGATACAACAGGTGCAAAAACTGAACTCTTAAATATTAGCTGCAGTATAACATACAGAAAATGAGCTCGTATACATTAGCTGCGGAACTATACACAATGGAAAAAATGAGCTCTGATAAATTAGCTGGGGTACAATACACAATGCAAAAAATGAGCTCTTAAACATGAGCTATGATACAACAGATGGAAAAACTCAGCTCTTAAATATTAGCTGCGGTACAACACATACAAAAAATGAGCTTCTATACATTAACTGCGGTACAATACACAATGGAAAAAATGAGCTCTTAAACATTAGCTGTGATACAAGAGGTGCAAAAACTGAACTCTTAAATATTAGCTGCGGTATACAAAAAATGAGCTTGTATACATTAGCTGGGGTACAATACACAATGCAAAAAATGAGCTCAAACATTAGCTGTGATACAACAGGTGCAAAAACTGAACTCTTAAATATTAGCTGTAGCATAACATACAGAAAATGAGCTGGTATACATTAGCTGCGGAACAATACACAATGCAAAAAAATGAGCTCTTAAACATTAGCTGTGATACAACAGATGCAAGAACTGAACTCTTAAATATTAGCTGCAGTATACAAAAAATGAGCTCGTATACATTAGCTGCGGTACAATACACAATGGAAAAAATGACCTCTCATACATTAGCTGGGGTACAATACACAATGCAAAAAAATGAGCTCTTAAACATTAGCTGTGATACAAGAGGTGCAAAAACTGAAGTCTTAAATAGTAGCTGCGGTATACAAAAATGAGCTCTGATAAATTAGCTGGGGTACAATACACAATGCAAAAAAATGAGCTCTTAAACATTAGCTGTGATACAACAGATGCAAGAACTGAACTCTTAAATGTTAGCTGCGGTACAACACATACAAAAAATGAGCTTCTATACATTAGCTGCGGTACAATACACAATGGAAAAAATGAGCTCTTAAACATTAGCTGTGATACAAGAGGTGCAAAAACTGAACTCTTAAATATTAGCTGCGGTATACAAAAAATGAGCTCGTATACATTAGCTGGGGTACAATACACAATGAAAGAAAATGAGCTCAAACATTAGCTGTGATACAACAGGTGCAAAAACTGAACTCTTAAATATTAGCTGCAGTATAACATAAAGAAAATGAGCTGGTATACATTAGCTGCGGAACAATACACAATGCAAAAAAATGAGCTCTTAAACATTAGCTGTGATACAACAGATGCAAGAACTGAACTCTTAAATATTAGCTGCAGTATACAAAAAATGAGCTCGTATACATTAGCTGCGGTACAATACACAATGGAAAAAATGACCTCTCATACATTAGCTGGGGTACAATACACAATGCAAAAAATGAGCTCTTAAACATTAGCTGTGATACAACAGATGCAAGAACTGAACTCTTAAATGTTAGCTGCGGTACAACACATACAAAAAATGAGCTTCTATACATTAGCTGCGGTACAATACACAATGGAAAAAATGAGCTCTTAAACATTAGCTGTGATACAACAGATGCAAGAACTGAACTCTTAAATATTAGCTGCAGTATACAAAAAATGAGCTCGTATACATTAGCTGCGGTACAATACACAATGGAAAAAATGACCTCTCATACATTAGCTGGGGTACAATACACAATGCAAAAAAATGAGCTCTTAAACATTAGCTGTGATACAAGAGGTGCAAAAACTGAAGTCTTAAATAGTAGCTGCGGTATACAAAAAATGAGCTCTGATAAATTAGCTGGGGTACAATACACAATGCAAAAAAATGAGCTCTTAAACATTAGCTGTGATACAACAGATGCAAGAACTGAACTCTTAAATGTTAGCTGCGGTACAACACATACAAAAAATGAGCTTCTATACATTAGCTGCGGTACAATACACAATGGAAAAAACGAGCTCTTAAACATTAGCTGGGGTACAATACACAATGCAAAAAAATGAGCTCTTAAACATTAGCTGTCATACAAGAGGTGCAAAAACTGAAGTCTTAAATATTAGCTGCGGTATACAAAAAATGAGCTCGTATACATTAGTTGCGGTACAATACACAATGGAAAAAATGAGCTCTTATACATTAGCTGGGGTACAATACACAATGCAAAAAAATGAGCTCTTAAACATTAGCTGTCATACAAGAGGTGCAAAACTGAAGTCTTAAATATTAGCTGCGGTATACAAAAAATGAGCTCGTATACATTAGCTGGGGTACAATACACAATGCAAAAAATGAGCTCAAACATTAGCTGTGATACAACAGGTGCAAAAACTGAACTCTTAAATATTAGCTGCGGTACAACAGGAAGGGCGGCGGAGCGAGCGAGCGAACGGACACCTGTGATCAAATAGCTTGAGCTGGATCCTCTCCCTGGACAGCTTTCAACTTGGCTGGAACACTTTGGCTGGAACACCTGGGCTGGAACACACTTGACATTAGTAGTACATTAGCTTTAACACATTAGCTGTAACACATTAGATCTAATACATTAGCTGTGGTACAATAGATACAAAAAATGAACTCGTATTCATTAGCTGCGCTACAATAGATGCAAAACATTAGCTCTTAGACATTAGCTGGGTTACAATACACAATGCAAAAAATGAGCTCTTAAACATTAGCTGTGATACAACAGATGCAAGAACTGAACTCTTAAATATTAGCTGCAGTATACAAAAAATGAGCTCTGATAAATTAGCTGGGGTACAATACACAATGCAAAAAAATGAGCTCTTAAACATTAGCTGTGATAAAACATGCAAAAACTGAACTCTTAAATATTAGCTGCGGTACAACAGGAAGGGCGGCGGAGCGAAGCGAACGAAATGACACCTGTGATCAAATAGCTTTAACTGGATCCTCTCCCTGGACAGCTTTCAACTTGGCTGGAAAACTTTGGCTGGAACACTTTGGCTGGAACACCTGGGCTGGAACACACTTGACATTAGTAGTACATTAGCTTTAACACATTAGCTGTAACACATTAGATCTAATACATTAGCTATGGTACAATAGATACAAAAAACGAACTCGTATTCATTAGCTGCGCTACAATAGATGCAAAACATTAGCTCTTAGACATTAGCTGGGTTACAATACACAATGCAAAAAATGAGCTCTTAAACATTAGCTGTGATACAACTGATGGAAAAACTGAGCTCTTCAATATTAGCTGCGGTACAACACATACAAAAAATGAGTTTCTATACATTAGCTGCGGTACAATACACAATGGAAAAAATGAGCTCTGATAAATTAGCTGGGTACAATACACAATGCAAAAAATGAGCTCTTAAACATTAGCTGTGATACAAGAAGTGCAAACACTGAAGTCTTAAATATTAGCTGCGGTATACAAAAATGAGCTCGTATACATTAGCTGGGGTACAATACACAATGCAAAAATGAGCTCAAACATTAGCTGTGATACAACAGGTGCAAAAACTGAACTCTTAAATATTAGCTGCAGTATAACATACAGAAAATGAGCTCGTATACATTAGCTGCGGAACAATACACAATGGAAAAAATGAGCTCTGATAAATTAGCTGGGGTACAATACACAATGCAAAAAAATGAGCTCTTAAACATTAGCTGTGATACAACAGATGCAAGAACTGAACTCTTAAATATTAGCTGCAGTATACAAAAAATGAGCTCGTATACATTAGCTGCGGTACAATACACAATGGAAAAATGAGCTCATACATTAGCTGGGGTACAATACACAATGCAAAAAAATGAGCTCTTAAACATTAGCTGTCATACAAGAGGTGCAAAAACTGAACTCTTAAATATTAGCTGCGGTACAACAGGAAGGGCGGCGGAGCGAGCGAGCGAACGGACACCTGTGATCAAATAGCTTTAGCTGGATCCTCTCCCTGGACAGCTTTCAACTTGGCTGGAACACTTTGGCTGGAACACCTGGGCTGGAACACACTTGACATTAGTAGTACATTAGCTTTAACAAATTAGCTGTAACACATTAGATCTAATATATTAGCTGTGGTACAATAGATACAAAAATGAACTCGTATTCATTAGCTGTGCTACAATAGATGCAAAACATTAGCTCTTAGACATTAGCTGGGTTACAATACACAATGCAAAAAATGAGCTCTTAAACATTAGCTGTGATAAAACATGCAAAAACTGAGCTCTTAAATATTAGCTGCGGTACAACAGATACAAAAAATGAGCTCGTATACATTAGCTGGGGTACAATACACAATGCAAAAAATGAGCTCTTAAACATTAGCTGTGATACAACAGGTGCAAAAACTGAACTCTTAAATATTAGCTGCAGTATAACATACAGAAAATGAGCTCGTATACATTAGCTGCGGAACAATACACAATGGAAAAAATGAGCTCTGATAAATTAGCTGGGGTACAATACACAATGCAAAAAAATGAGCTCTTAAACATTAGCTGTGATACAACAGATGCAAGAACTGAACTCTTAAATATTAGCTGCAGTATACAAAAAATGAGCTCGTATACATTAGCTGCGGTAAACTACACAATGCAAAAAAAATGAGCTCTTAAACATTAGCTGTCATACAAGAGGTGCAAAAACTGAACTCTTAAATATTAGCTGCGGTACAACAGGAAGGGCCGCGGAGCGAGCGAGCGAACGGACACCTGTGATCAAATAGCTTTAGCTGGATCCTCTCCCTGGACAGCTTTCAACTTGGCTGGAACGCTTTGGCTGGAACACCTGGGCTGGAACACACTTGACATTAGTAGTACATTAGCTTTAACACATTAGCTGTAACACATTAGATCTAATACATTAGCTGTGGTACAATAGATACAAAAAATGAACTCGTATTCATTAGCTGCGCTACAATAGATGCAAAACATTAGCTCTTAGACATTAGCTGGGTTACAATACACAATGCAAAAAATGAGCTCTTTAACATTAGCTGTGATACAACAGATGGAAAAACTGAGCTCTTCAATATTAGCTGCGGTACAACACATACAAAAAATGAGTTTCTATACATTAGCTGCGGTACAATACACAATGGAAAAAATGAGCTCTGATTAATTAGCTGGGGTACAATACACAATGCAAAAAATGAGCTCTTAAACATTAGCTGTGATACAAGAGGTGCAAAAACTGAACTCTTAAATATTAGCTGCGGTACAACACATACAAAAAATGAGCTCGTATACATTAGCTGGGGTACAATACACAATGCAAAAATGAGCTCAAACATTAGCTGTGATACAACAGGTGCAAAAACTGAACTCTTAAATATTAGCTGCAGTATAACATACAGAAAATGAGCTCGTATACATTAGCTGCGGAACTATACACAATGGAAAAAATGAGCTCTGATAAATTAGCTGGGGTACAATACACAATGCAAAAAATGAGCTCTTAAACATGAGCTATGATACAACAGATGGAAAAACTCAGCTCTTAAATATTACCAGGGATATACAAAAATGAGCTCTTAAAAATTAGCTGGGGTACAATACACAATGCAAAAAAATGAGCTCTTAAACATTAGCTGTGATACAACAGATGCAAGAACTGAACTCTTAAATATTAGCTGCGGTACAACACATACAAAAAATGAGCTTCTATACATTAGCTGCGGTACAATACACAATGGAAAAAATGAGCTCTTAAACATTAGCTGTGATACAAGAGGTGCAAAAACTGAACTCTTAAATATTAGCTGCGGTATACAAAAAATGAGCTTGTATACATTAGCTGGGGTACAATACACAATGGAAAAATGAGCTCAAACATTAGCTGTGATACAACAGGTGCAAAAACTGAACTCTTAAATATTAGCTGCAGCATAACATACAGAAATGAGCTGGTATACATTAGCTGCGGAACAATACACAATGCAAAAAAATGAGCTCTTAAACATTAGCTGTGATACAACAGATGCAAGAACTGAACTCTTAAATATTAGCTGCAGTATACAAAAAATGAGCTCGTATACATTAGCTGCGGTACAATACACAATGGAAAAAATGACCTCTCATACATTAGCTGGGGTACAATACACAATGAAAGAAAATGAGCTCAAACATTAGCTGTGATACAAGAGGTGCAAAAACTGAACTCTTAAATATTAGCTGCGGTATACAAAAAATGAGCTCGTATACATTAGCTGGGGTACAATACACAATGAAAGAAAATGAGCTCAAACATTAGCTGTGATACAACAGGTGCAAAAACTGAACTCTTAAATATTAGCTGCAGTATAACATACAGAAAATGAGCTGGTATACATTAGCTGCGGAACAATACACAATGGAAAAAATGAGCTCTGATAAATTAGCTGGGGTACAATATACAATGCAAAAAAATGAGCTCTTAAACATTCGCTGTGATACAACAGATGCAAGAACTGAACTCTTAAATATTAGCTGCAGTACACAAAAAATGAGCTCGTATACATTAGCTGCGGTACAATACACAATGGAAAAAAATGAGCTCTTATACATTAGCTGGGGTACAATTCACAATGCAAAAAAATGAGCTCTTAAACATTAGCTGTGATAAAACATGCAAAAACTGAACTCTTAAATATTAGCTGCGGTACAACACATACAAAAAATGAGCTCGTATACATTAGCTGGGGTACAATACACAATGCAAAAAATGAGCTCAAACATTAGCTGTGATACAATAGGTGCAAAAACTGAACTCTTAAATATTAGCTGCAGTATAACACACAGAAAATGAGCTCGTATACATTAGATGCGGAACAATACACAATGGAAAAAATGAGCTCTGAAAAATAAGCTGGGGTACAATACACAATGCAAAAAAATGAGCTCTTAAACATTAGCTGTGATACAACAGATGCAAGAACTGAACTCTTAAATATTAGCTGTGGTACAACACATACAAAAAATGAGCTTCTATACATTAGCTGCGGTACAATACACAAGGGAAAAAATGAGCTCTTAAACATTAGCTGTGATACAAGAGGTGCAAAAACTGAACTCTTAAATATTAGCTGCGGTATACAAAAAATGAGCTTGTATACATTAGCTGGGGTACAATACACAATGCAAAAAATGAGCTCAAACATTAGCTGTGATACAACAGGTGCAAAAACTGAACTCTTAAATATTAGCTGCAGTATAACATACAGAAAATGAGCTGGTATACATTAGCTGCGGAACAATACACAATGGAAAAAATGAGCTCTGATGAATTAGCTGGGGTACAATACACAATGCAAAAAAATGAGCTCTTAAACATTAGCTGTGATACAACAGATGCAAGAACTGAACTCTTAAATATTAGCTGCAGTATACAAAAAATGAGCTCGTATACATTAGCTGTGGTACAATACACAATGGAAAAAATGAGCTCTTATACATTAGCTGGGGTACAATACACAATGCAAAAAAATGAGCTCTTAAACATTAGCTGTCATACAAGAGGTGCAAAAACTGAAGTCTTAAATATTAGCTGCGGTATACAAAAAATGAGCTCATATACATTAGCTGGGGTACAATACACAATGCAAAAAATGAGCTCAAACATTAGCTGTGATACAACAGGTGCAAAACTGAACTCTTAAATATTAGCTGCGGTACAACAGGAAGGGCGGCGGAGCGAGCGAGCGAACGGACAGCTGTGATCAAATAGCTTGAGCTGGATCCTCTCCCTGGACAGCTTTCAACTTGGCTGGAACACTTTGGCTGGAACACCTGGGCTGGAACACACTTGACATTAGTAGTACATTAGCTTTAACACATTAGCTGTAACACATTAGATCTAATACATTAGCTGTGGTACAATAGATACAAAAAATGAACTCGTATTCATTAGCTGCGCTACAATAGATGCAAAACATTAGCTCTTAGACATTAGCTGGGTTACAATACACAATGCAAAAAATGAGCTCTTAAACATTAGCTGTGATACAACTGATGGAAAAACTGAGCTCTTCAATATTAGCTGCGGTACAACACATACAAAAAATGAGTTTCTATACATTAGCTGCGGTACAATACACAATGGAAAAAATGAGCTCTGATAAATTAGCTGGGGTACAATACACAATGCAAAAATGAGCTCTTAAACATTAGCTGTGATACAAGAAGTGCAAAAACTGAAGTCTTAAATATTAGCTGCGGTATACAAAAAATGAGCTCGTATACATTAGCTGGGGTACAATACACAATGCAAAAAATGAGCTCAAACATTAGCTGTGATACAACAGGTGCAAAAACTGAACTCTTAAATATTAGCTGCAGTATAACTTACAGAAAATGAGCTCGTATACATTAGCTGCGGAACAATACACAATGGAAAAAATGAGCTCTGATAAATTAGCTGGGGTACAATACACAATGCAAAAAATGAGCTCAAACATTAGCTGTGATACAACAGGTGCAAAAACTGAACTCTTAAATATTAGCTGCAGTATAACATACAGAATAGGAGCTCGTATACATTAGCTGTGGAACAATACACAATGGAAAAAATGAGCTCTGATAAATTAGCTGGGGTACAATACACAATGCAAAAAAATGAGCTCTTAAACATTAGCTGTGATAAAACATGCAAAAACTGAGCTCTTAAATATTAGCTGCGGTACAACAGGAAGGGCGGCGGAGCGAGCGAGCGAACGGACACCTGTGATCAAATAGCTTTAGCTGGATCCTCTCCCTGGACAGCTTTCAACTTGGCTGGAACACTTTGGCTGGAACACCTGGGCTGGAACACACTTGACATTAGTAGTACATTAGCTTTAACAAATTAGCTGTAACACATTAGATCTAATATATTAGCTGTGGTACAATAGATACAAAAAATGAACTCGTATTCATTAGCTGTGCTACAATAGATGCAAAACATTAGCTCTTAGACATTAGCTGGGTTACAATACACAATGCAAAAAATGAGCTCTTAAACATTAGCTGTGATACAAGAGGTGCAAAAACTGAAGTCTTAAATATTAGCTGCGGTATACAAAAATGAGCTCGTATACATTAGCTGGGGTACAATACACAATGTAAAAAAATGAGCTCTTAAACATTAGCTGTGATACAACAGGTGCAAAAACTGAACTCTTAAATATTAGCTGCAGTACACAAAAAATGAGCTCGTATACATTAGCTGCGGTACAATACACAATGGAAAAAAATGAGCTCTTATACATTAGCTGGGGTACAATTCACAATGCAAAAAAATGAGCTCTTAAACATTAGCTGTGATAAAACATGCAAAAACTGAACTCTTAAATATTAGCTGCGGTACAACACATACAAAAAATGAGCTCGTATACATTAGCTGGGGTACAATACACAATGCAAAAAATGAGCTCAAACATTAGCTGTGATACAATAGGTGCAAAAACTGAACTCTTAAATATTAGCTGCAGTATAACACACAGAAAATGAGCTCGTATACATTAGATGCGGAACAATACACAATGGAAAAAATGAGCTCTGAAAAATAAGCTGGGGTACAATACACAATGCAAAAAAATGAGCTCTTAAACATTAGCTGTGATACAACAGATGCAAGAACTGAACTCTTAAATATTAGCTGTGGTACAACACATACAAAAAATGAGCTTCTATACATTAGCTGCGGTACAATACACAATGGAAAAAATGAGCTCTTAAACATTAGCTGTGATACAAGAGGTGCAAAAACTGAACTCTTAAATATTAGCTGCGGTATACAAAAAATGAGCTTGTATACATTAGCTGGGGTACAATACACAATGCAAAAAATGAGCTCAAACATTAGCTGTGATACAACAGGTGCAAAAACTGAACTCTTAAATATTAGCTGCAGTATAACATACAGAAAATGAGCTGGTATACATTAGCTGCGGAACAATACACAATGGAAAAAATGAGCTCTGATGAATTAGCTGGGGTACAATACACAATGCAAAAAAATGAGCTCTTAAACATTAGCTGTGATACAACAGATGCAAGAACTGAACTCTTAAATATTAGCTGCAGTATACAAAAATGAGCTCGTATACATTAGCTGTGGTACAATACACAATGGAAAAAATGAGCTCTTATACATTAGCTGGGGTACAATACACAATGCAAAAAAATGAGCTCTTAAACATTAGCTGTCATACAAGAGGTGCAAAAACTGAAGTCTTAAATATTAGCTGCGGTATACAAAAAATGAGCTCATATACATTAGCTGGGGTACAATACACAATGCAAAAAATGAGCTCAAACATTAGCTGTGATACAACAGGTGCAAAAACTGAACTCTTAAATATTAGCTGCGGTACAACAGGAAGGGCGGCGGAGCGAGCGAGCGAACGGACAGCTGTGATCAAATAGCTTGAGCTGGATCCTCTCCCTGGACAGCTTTCAACTTGGCTGGAACACTTTGGCTGGAACACCTGGGCTGGAACACACTTGACATTAGTAGTACATTAGCTTTAACACATTAGCTGTAACACATTAGATCTAATACATTAGCTGTGGTACAATAGATACAAAAAATGAACTCGTATTCATTAGCTGCGCTACAATAGATGCAAAACATTAGCTCTTAGACATTAGCTGGGTTACAATACACAATGCAAAAAATGAGCTCTTAAACATTAGCTGTGATACAACTGATGGAAAAACTGAGCTCTTCAATATTAGCTGCGGTACAACACATACAAAAAATGAGTTTCTATACATTAGCTGCGGTACAATACACAATGGAAAAAATGAGCTCTGATAAATTAGCTGGGGTACAATACACAATGCAAAAAATGAGCTCTTAAACATTAGCTGTGATACAAGAAGTGCAAAAACTGAAGTCTTAAATATTAGCTGCGGTATACAAAAAATGAGCTCGTATACATTAGCTGGGGTACAATACACAATGCAAAAAATGAGCTCAAACATTAGCTGTGATACAACAGGTGCAAAAACTGAACTCTTAAATATTAGCTGCAGTATAACATACAGAAAATGAGCTCGTATACATTAGCTGCGGAACAATACACAATGGAAAAAATGAGCTCATATATTAGCTGGGGTACAATACACAATGCAAAAAAATGAGCTCCTAAACATTAGCTGTCATACAAGAGGTGCAAAAACTGAACTCTTAAATATTAGCTGCGGTACAACAGGAAGGGCGGCGGAGCGAGCGAGCGAACGGACACCTGTGATCAAATAGCTTTAGCTGGATCCTCTCCCTGGACAGCTTTCAACTTGGCTGGAACACTTTGGCTGGAACACCTGGGCTGGAACACCTGGGCTGGAACACCTGGGCTGGAACACACTTGACATTAGTAGTACATTAGCTTTAACACATTAGCTGTAACACATTAGATCTAATACATTAGCTGTGGTATAATAGATACAAAAAATGAACTCGTATTCATTAGCTGCGCTACAATAGATGCAAAACATTAGCTCTTAGACATTAACTGGGTTACAATACACAATGCAAAAAATGAGCTCTTAAACATTAGCAGTGATACAACGGATGGAAAAACTGAGCTCTTCAATATTAGCGGCGGTAAAACACACACAAAAATGAGCTTCTATACATTAGCTGCGGTACAATACACAATGGAAAAAATGAGCTCAAACATGAGCTGTGATACAACAGGTGCAAAAACTGAACTCTTAAATATTAGCTGCAGTATAACTTACAGAAAATGAGCTCGTATACATTAGCTGCGGAACAATACACAATGGAAAAAATGAGCTCTGATAAATTAGCTGGGGTACAATACACAATGCAAAAAATGAGCTCAAACATTAGCTGTGATACAACAGGTGCAAAAACTGAACTCTTAAATATTAGCTGCAGTATAACATACAGAATAGGAGCTCGTATACATTAGCTGTGGAACAATACACAATGGAAAAAATGAGCTCTGATAAATTAGCTGGGGTACAATACACAATGCAAAAAAATGAGCTCTTAACATTAGCTGTGATAAAACATGCAAAAACTGAGCTCTTAAATATTAGCTGCGGTAAAACAGGAAGGGCGGCGGAGCGAGCGAGCGAACGGACACCTGTGATCAAATAGCTTTAGCTGGATCCTCTCCCTGGACAGCTTTCAACTTGGCTGGAACACTTTGGCTGGAACACCTGGGCTGGAACACACTTGACATTAGTAGTACATTAGCTTTAACAAATTAGCTGTAACACATTAGATCTAATATATTAGCTGTGGTACAATAGATACAAAAAATGAACTCGTATTCATTAGCTGTGCTACAATAGATGCAAAACATTAGCTCTTAGACATTAGCTGGGTTACAATACACAATGCAAAAAATGAGCTCTTAAACATTAGCTGTGATAAAACATGCAAAAACTGAGCTCTTAAATATTAGCTGCGGTACAACAGATACAAAAAATGAGCTCGTACACATTAGCTGGGGTACAATACACAATGCAAAAAAATGAGCTCTTAAACATTAGCTGTGATACAACAGGTGCAAAAGCTGAACTCTTAAATATTAGCTGCAGTATAACATACAGAAAATGAGCTCGTATACATTAGCTGCGGAACAATACACAATGGAAAAAATGAGCTCTGATAAATTAGCTGGGGTACAATACACAATGCAAAAAATGAGCTCTTAAACATTAGCTGTGATACAACAGATGCAAGAACTGAACTCTTAAATATTAGCTGCAGTATACAAAAAATGAGCTCGTATACATTAGCTGCGGTAAACTACACAATGCAAAAAAAATGAGCTCTTCAACATTAGCTGTCATACAAGAGGTGCAAAAACTGAACTCTTAAATATTAGCTGCGGTACAACAGGAAGGGCCGCGGAGCGAGCGAGCGAACGGACACCTGTGATCAAATACCTTTAGCTGGATCCTCTCCCTGGACAGCTTTCAACTTGGCTGGAACGCTTTGGCTGGAACACCTGGGCTGGAACACACTTGACATTAGTAGTACATTAGCTTTAACACATTAGCTGTAACACATTAGATCTAATACATTAGCTGTGGTACAATAGATACAAAAAATGAACTCGTATTCATTAGCTGCGCTACAATAGATGCAAAACATTAGCTCTTAGACATTAGCTGGGTTACAATACACAATGCAAAAAATGAGCTCTTTAACATTAGCTGTGATACAACAGATGGAAAAACTGAGCTCTTCAATATTAGCTGCGGTACAACACATACAAAAAATGAGTTTCTATACATTAGCTGCGGTACAATACACAATGGAAAAAATGAGCTCTGATTAATTAGCTGGGGTACAATACACAATGCAAAAAATGAACTCTTAAACATTAGCTGTGATACAAGAGGTGCAAAAACTGAAGTCTTAAATATTAGCTGCGGTATACAAAAAATGAGCTCTGATAAATTAGCTGGGGTACAATACACAATGCAAAAAAATGAGCTCTGATAAATTAGCTGGGGTACAATACACAATGCAAAAAATGAGCTCTTAAACATTAGCTGTGATAAAACATGCAAAAACTGAGCTCTTAAATATTAGCTGCGGTATAGAAAAAATGGTCGAAGTTCTGAATAAAAACCATGTTGAAAGCTGTGCATGTAGACTTCAGCCAGGTGTGCAGGGAGAGGATCCAGCTAAAGCTATCTGATCACAGGTGTCGGCGGAGCGAGCGAAGGGCGGCGGCGGAGCGAGCGAAGGGCGGCGGAGCAAGCGAGCGAACGAAGGGCGGCGGAGCGAGCGACCGAGCGAGCATATGGACACCTGTGATCAAAAAGCTTTGGCTGGATCCTCTCCCTGCACAGCTTTCAACTTGGCTGGAACACTGTGGCTGGAACACTTGGGCGGGAACACTTTGGCGGGAAAACTTGGGCGGGAACACCTGGGCTGGAACACACTTGACATTAGTAGTACATTAGCTTTAATACATAAGCTGTAACACATTAGATCTAATACATTAGCTGTGGCACAACAGATATAAAGAATGAACTCGTATACATTAGCTGCGGTACAATAGATGCAAAACATTAGCTCTTAGACATTAGCTGGAATACAATACACAATACAAAGAATGAGCTCTTAAACATTAGCTGTGATACAACAGATGCAAAAACTCAGCTCTTAAATATTACCTGGGATATACAAAAAATTAGCTCTTAAAAATTAACTGGGGTACAATACACAATGCAAAAAATGAGCTCTTAAACATTAGCTGTGATACAAGAGGTGCAAAAACTGAAGTCTTAAATATTAGCTGCGGTATACAAAAAATGAGCTCGTATACATTAGCTGCGGTACAATACACAATGGAAAAAATGAGCTCTGATAAATTAGCTGGGGTACAATACACAATGCAAAAAAATGAGCTCTTAAACATTAGCTGTGATACAACAGATGCAAGAACTGAACTCTTAAATATTAGCTGCAGTATACAAAAGATGAGCTCGTATACATTAGCTGCGGTAAACTACACAATGCAAAAAAAATGAGCTCTTAAACATTAGCTGTCATACAAGAGGTGCAAAAACTGAACTCTTAAATATTAGCTGCGGTACAACAGGAAGGGCCGCGGAGCGAGCGAGCGAACGGACACCTGTGATCAAATACCTTTAGCTGGATCCTCTCCCTGGACAGCTTTCAACTTGGCTGGAACGCTTTGGCTGGAACACCTGGGCTGGAACACACTTGACATTAGTAGTACATTAGCTTTAACACATTAGCTGTAACACATTAGATCTAATACATTAGCTGTGGTACAATAGATACAAAAAATGAACTCGTATTCATTAGCTGCGCTACAATAGATGCAAAACATTAGCTCTTAGACATTAGCTGGGTTACAATACACTGCAAAAAATGAGCTCTTTAACATTAGCTGTGATACAACAGATGGAAAAACTGAGCTCTTCAATATTAGCTGCGGTACAACACATACAAAAAATGAGTTTCTATACATTAGCTGCGGTACAATACACAATGGAAAAAATGAGCTCTGATTAATTAGCTGGGGTACAATACACAATGCAAAAATGAGCTCTTAAACATTAGCTGTGATACAAGAGGTGCAAAAACTGAGGTCTTAAATATTAGCTGCGGTATACAAAAAATGAGCTCTGATAAATTAGCTGGGGTACAATACACAATGCAAAAAAATGAGCTCTTAAACATTAGCTGTGATACAACAGGTGAAAAAACTGAACTCTTAAATATTAGCTGCAGTATAACATACAGAAAATGAGCTCGTATACATTAGCTGCGGAACTATACACAATGGAAAAAATGAGCTCTGATAAATTAGCTGGGGTACAATACACAATGCAAAAAATGAGCTCTTAAACATGAGCTATGATACAACAGATGGAAAAACTCAGCTCTTAAATATTACCAGGGATATACAAAAAATGAGCTCTTAAACATTAGCTGTGATACAACAGATGCAAGAACTGAACTCTTAAATATTAGCTGCAGTATACAAAAAATGAGCTCGTATACATTAGCTGCGGTACAATACACAATGGAAAAAATGAGCTCATACATTAGCTGGGGTACAATACACAATGCAAAAAAATGAGCTCTTAAACATTAGCTGTGATACAAGAGGTGCAAAAACTGAAGTCTTAAATATTAGCTGCGGTATACAAAAAATGAGCTCTGATAAATTAGCTGGGGTACAATACACAATGCAAAAAAATGAGCTCTTAAACATTAGCTGTGATATAACAGATGCAAGAACTGAACTCTTAAATATTAGCTGCGGTACAACACATACAAAAAATGAGCTCGTATACATTAGCTGGGGTACAATACACAATGCAAAAATGAGCTCAAACATTAGCTGTGATACAACAGGTGCAAAAACTGAACTCTTAAATATTAGCTGCAGTATAACATACAGAAAATGAGCTCGTATACATTAGCTGCGGAACTATACACAATGGAAAAAATGAGCTCTGATAAATTAGCTGGGGTACAATACACAATGCAAAAAATGAGCTCTTAAACATGAGCTATGATACAACAGATGGAAAAACTCAGCTCTTAAATATTACCAGGGATATACAAAAAATGAGCTCTTAAAAATTAGCTGGGGTACAATACACAATGCAAAAAATGAGCTCTTAAACATTAGCTGTGATACAACAGATGCAAGAACTGAACTCTTAAATATTAGCTGCGGTACAACACATACAAAAAATTGAGCTTCTATACATTAGCTGCGGTACAATACATAATGGAAAAAATGAGCTCTTAAACATTAGCTGTGATACAAGAGGTGCAAAAACTGAACTCTTAAATATTAGCTGCGGTATACAAAAAATGAGCTTGTATACATTAGCTGGGGTACAATACACAATGCAAAAAATGAGCTCAAACATTAGCTGTGATACAACAGGTGCAAAAACTGAACTCTTAAATATTAGCTGCAGCATAACATACAGAAAATGAGCTGGTATACATTAGCTGCGGAACAATACACAATGCAAAAAAATGAGCTCTTAAACATTAGCTGTGATACAACAGATGCAAGAACTGAACTCTTAAATATTAGCTGCAGTATACAAAAAATGAGCTCGTATACATTAGCTGCGGTACAATACACAATGGAAAAAATGACCTCTCATACATTAGCTGGGGTACAATACACAATGCAAAAAAATGAGCTCTTAAACATTAGCTGTCATACAAGAGGTGCAAAAACTGAAGTCTTAAATATTAGCTGCGGTATACAAAAAATGAGCTCTGATAAATTAGCTGGGGTAC
Source organism: Amphiprion percula (assembly GCA_003047355.2). NCBI lineage: Eukaryota > Metazoa > Chordata > Actinopteri > Pomacentridae > Amphiprion > Amphiprion percula. Next base: position 8,831,542 of record CM009709.1, read on the forward strand.
AATACACAATGCAAAAAAATGAGCTCTTAAACATTAGCTGTGATACAACAGATGCAAGAACTGAACTCTTAAATGTTAGCTGCGGTACAACACATACAAAAAATGAGCTTCTATACATTAGCTGCGGTACAATACACAATGGAAAAAATGAGCTCTTAAACATTAGCTGTGATACAAGAGGTGCAAAAACTGAACTCTTAAATATTAGCTGCGGTATACAAAAAATGAGCTCGTATACATTAGCTGGGGTACAATACACAATGAAAGAAAATGAGCTCAAACATTAGCTGTGATACAACAGGTGCAAAAACTGAACTCTTAAATATTAGCTGCAGTATAACATACAGAAAATGAGCTGGTATACATTAGCTGCGGAACAATACACAATGGAAAAAATGAGCTCTGATAAATTAGCTGGGGTACAATATACAATGCAAAAAAATGAGCTCTTAAACATTCGCTGTGATACAACAGATGCAAGAACTGAACTCTTAAATATTAGCTGCAGTACACAAAAAATGAGCTCGTATACATTAGCTGCGGTACAATACACAATGGAAAAAAATGAGCTCTTAAACATTAGCTGTGATAAAACATGCAAAAACTGAGCTCTTAAATATTAGCTGCAGTACAACACATACAAAAAATGAGCTTCTATGCATTAGCTGCGGTACAATACACAATGGAAAAAATGAGCTCTGATAAATTAGCTGGGGTACAATACACAATGTAAAAAAATGAGCTCTGATAAATTAGCTGGGGTACAATACACAATGCAAAACAATGAGCTCTTAGACATTAGCTCCGATAAAACATGCAAAAACTGAGCTCTTAAATATTAGCTGCGATACAACACATACAAAAAATGAGCTTCTATGCATTAGCTGCGGTACAATACACAATGCAAAAAATGAGCTCTTAAACATTAGCTGTGATACAAGAGGTGCAAAAACTGAAGTCTTAAATATTAGCTGCGGTATACAAAAAATGAGCTCGTATACATTAGCTGGGGTACAATACACAATGTAAAAAATGAGCTCTTAAATATTAGCTGCGGTACAACAGGAAGGGCGGCGGAGCGAGCGAACGAACAGACACCTGTGATCAAATAGCTTTAGCTGGATCCTCTCCCTGGACAGCTTTCAACTTGGCTGGAACACTTTGGCTGGAACACTTTGGCTGGAACACCTGGGCTGGAACACACTTGACATTAGTAGTACATTAGCTTTAACACATTAGCTGTAACACATTAGATCTAATACATTAGCTATGGTACAATAGATACAAAAAATGAACTCGTATTAATTAGCTGCGCTACAATAGATGCAAAACATTAGCTCTTAGACATTAGCTGGGTTACAATACACAATGCAAAAAATGAGCTCTTAAACATTAGCTGTGATACAACTGATGGAAAAACTGAGCTCTTCAATATTAGCTGCGGTACAACACATACAAAAAATGAGTTTCTATACATTAGCTGCGGTACAATACACAATGGAAAAAATGAGCTCTGATAAATTAGCTGGGGTACAATACACAATGCAAAAAATGAGCTCTTAAACATTAGCTGTGATACAACAGATGCAAAAACTGAAGTCTTAAATATTAGCTGCGGTATACAAAAAATGAGCTCTGATAAATTAGCTGGGGTACAATATACAATGCAAAAAAATGAGCTCTTAAACATTAGCTATGATACAACAGATGGAAAAACTGAGCTCTTCAATATTAGCTGCGGTACAACACATACAAAAAATGAGCTTCTATACATTAGCTGCGGTACAATACACAATGGAAAAAATGAGCTCTGATAAATTAGCTGGGGTACAATACACAATGCAAAAAATGAGCTCTTAAACATTAGCTGTGATACAAGAAGTGCAAAAACTGAAGTCTTAAATATTAGCTGCGGTATACAAAAAATGAGCTCGTATACATTAGCTGGGGTACAATACACAATGCAAAAAAATGAGCTCTTAAACAGTAGCTGTGATACAACAGGTGCAAAAACTGAACTCTTAAATATTAGCTGCAGTATAACATACAGAAAATGAGCTCGTATACATTAGCTGCGGAACAATACACAATGGAAAAAATGAGCTCTGATAAATTAGCTGGGGTACAATACACAATGCAAAAAAATGAGCTCTTAAACATTAGCTGTGATACAACAGATGCAAGAACTGAACTCTTAAATATTAGCTGCAGTATACAAAAAACGAGCTCGTATACATTAGCTGCGGTAAACTACACAATGCAAAAAAAATGAGCTCTTAAACATTAGCTGTCATACAAGAGGTGCAAAAACTGAACTCTTAAATATTAGCTGCGGTACAACAGGAAGGGCCGCGGAGCGAGCGAGCGAACGGACACCTGTGATCAAATACCTTTAGCTGGATCCTCTCCCTGGACAGCTTTCAACTTGGCTGGAACGCTTTGGCTGGAACACCTGGGCTGGAACACACTTGACATTAGTAGTACATTAGCTTTAACACATTAGCTGTAACACATTAGATCTAATACATTAGCTGTGGTACAATAGATACAAAAAATGAACTCGTATTCATTAGCTGCGCTACAATAGATGCAAAACATTAGCTCTTAGACATTAGCTGGGTTACAATACACAATGCAAAAAATGAGCTCTTTAACATTAGCTGTGATACAACAGATGGAAAAACTGAGCTCTTCAATATTAGCTGCGGTACAACACATACAAAAAATGAGTTTCTATACATTAGCTGCGGAACAATACACAATGCAAAAAAATGAGATCTGATTAATTAGCTGGGGTACAATACACAATGCAAAAAATGAGCTCTTAAACATTAGCTGTGATACAAGAGGTGCAAAAACTGAAGTCTTAAATATTAGCTGCGGTATACAAAAAATGAGCTCTGATAAATTAGCTGGGGTACAATACACAATGCAAAAAAATGAGCTCTTAAACATTAGCTGTGATAAAACATGCAAAAACTGAGCTCTTAAATATTAGCTGCGGTATAGAAAAAATGGTCGAAGTTCTGAATAAAAACCATGTTGAAAGCTGTGCATGTAGACTGCAGCCAGGTGTGCAGGGAGAGGATCCAGCTAAAGCTATCTGATCACAGGTGTCGGCGGAGCGAGCGAAGGGCGGCGGCGGAGCGAGCGAAGGGCGGCGGAGCAAGCGAGCGAACGAAGGGCGGCGGAGCGAGCGACCGAGCGAGCATATGGACACCTGTGATCAAAAAGCTTTGGCTGGATCCTCTCCCTGCACAGCTTTCAACTTGGCTGGAACACTGTGGCTGGAACACTTGGGCGGGAACACTTTGGCGGGAAAACTTGGGCGGGAACACCTGGGCTGGAACACACTTGACATTAGTAGTACATTAGCTTTAATACATAAGCTGTAACACATTAGATCTAATACATTAGCTGTGGCACAACAGATATAAAGAATGAACTCGTATACATTAGCTGCGGTACAATAGATGCAAAACATTAGCTCTTAGACATTAGCTGGAATACAATACACAATACAAAGAATGAGCTCTTAAACATTAGCTGTGATACAACAGATGCAAAAACTCAGCTCTTAAATATTACCTGGGATATACAAAAAATGAGCTCTTAAAAATTAACTGGGGTACAATACACAATGCAAAAAATGAGCTCTTAAACATTAGCTGTGATACAAGAGGTGCAAAAACTGAAGTCTTAAATATTAGCTGCGGTATACAAAAAATGAGCTCGTATACATTAGCTGCGGTACAATACACAATGGAAAAAATGAGCTCTGATAAATTAGCTGGGGTACAATACACAATGCAAAAAAATGAGCTCTTAAACATTAGCTGTGATACAACAGATGCAAGAACTGAACTCTTAAATATTAGCTGCAGTATACAAAAAATGAGCTCGTATACATTAGCTGCGGTACAATACACAATGGAAAAAATGAGCTCATACATTAGCTGGGGTACAATACACAATGCAAAAAAATGAGCTCTTAAACATTAGCTGTGATACAAGAGGTGCAAAAACTGAAGTCTTAAATATTAGCTGCGGTATACAAAAAATGAGCTCTGATAAATTAGCTGGGGTACAATACACAATGCAAAAAAATGAGCTCTTAAACATTAGCTGTGATATAACAGATGCAAGAACTGAACTCTTAAATATTAGCTGCGGTACAACACATACAAAAAATGAGCTCGTATACATTAGCTGGGGTACAATACACAATGCAAAAATGAGCTCAAATATTAGCTGTGATACAACAGGTGCAAAAACTGAACTCTTAAATATTAGCTGCAGTATAACATACAGAAAATGAGCTCGTATACATTAGCTGCGGAACAATACACAATGGAAAAAATGAGCTCTGATAAATTAGCTGGGGTACAATACACAATGCAAAAAATGAGCTCTTAAACATGAGCTATGATACAACAGATGGAAAAACTCAGCTCTTAAATATTACCAGGGATATACAAAAAATGAGCTCTTAAACATTAGCTGTGATACAACAGATGCAAGAACTGAACTCTTAAATATTAGCTGCAGTATACAAAAAATGAGCTCGTATACATTAGCTGCGGTACAATACACAATGGAAAAAATGAGCTCATACATTAGCTGGGGTACAATACACAATGCAAAAAAATGAGCTCTTAAACATTAGCTGTGATACAAGAGGTGCAAAAACTGAAGTCTTAAATATTAGCTGCGGTATACAAAAAATGAGCTCTGATAAATTAGCTGGGGTACAATACACAATGCAAAAAAATGAGCTCTTAAACATTAGCTGTGATATAACAGATGCAAGAACTGAACTCTTAAATATTAGCTGCGGTACAACACATACAAAAAATGAGCTCGTATACATTAGCTGGGGTACAATACACAATGCAAAAATGAGCTCAAACATTAGCTGTGATACAACAGGTGCAAAAACTGAACTCTTAAATATTAGCTGCAGTATAACATACAGAAAATGAGCTCGTATACATTAGCTGCGGAACTATACACAATGGAAAAAATGAGCTCTGATAAATTAGCTGGGGTACAATACACAATGCAAAAAATGAGCTCTTAAACATGAGCTATGATACAACAGATGGAAAAACTCAGCTCTTAAATATTACCAGGGATATACAAAAAATGAGCTCTTAAAAATTAGCTGGGGTACAATACACAATGCAAAAAAATGAGCTCTTAAACATTAGCTGTGATACAACAGATGCAAGAACTGAACTCTTAAATATTAGCTGCGGTAGAACACATACAAAAAATGAGCTTCTATACATTAGCTGCGGTACAATACACAATGGAAAAAATGAGCTCTTAAACATTAGCTGTGATACAAGAGGTGCAAAAACTGAACTCTTAAATATTAGCTGCGGTATACAAAAAATGAGCTTGTATACATTAGCTGGGGTACAATACACAATGCAAAAAATGAGCTCAAACATTAGCTGTGATACAACAGGTGCAAAAACTGAACTCTTAAATATTAGCTGCAGCATAACATACAGAAAATGAGCTGGTATACATTAGCTGCGGAACAATACACAATGCAAAAAAATGAGCTCAAACATTAGCTGTGATACAACAGATGCAAGAACTGAACTCTTAAATATTAGCTGCAGTATACAAAAAATGAGCTCGTATACATTAGCTGCGGTACAATACACAATGGAAAAAATGACCTCTCATACATTAGCTGGGGTACAATACACAATGCAAAAAAATGAGCTCTTAAACATTAGCTGTCATACAAGAGGTGCAAAAACTGAAGTCTTAAATATTAGCTGCGGTATACAAAAAATGAGCTCTGATAAATTAGCTGGGGTACAATACACAATGCAAAAAAATGAGCTCTTAAACATTAGCTGTGATACAACAGATGCAAGAACTGAACTCTTAAATGTTAGCTGCGGTACAACACATACAAAAAATGAGCTTCTATACATTAGCTGCGGTACAATACACAATGGAAAAAATGAGCTCTTAAACATTAGCTGTGATACAAGAGGTGCAAAAACTGAACTCTTAAATATTAGCTGCGGTATACAAAAAATGAGCTCGTATACATTAGCTGGGGTACAATACACAATGCAAAAAATGAGCTCAAACATTAGCTGTGATACAATAGGTGCAAAAACTGAACTCTTAAATATTAGCTGCAGTATAACACACAGAAAATGAGCTCGTATACATTAGCTGCGGAACAATACACAATGGAAAAAATGAGCTCTGAAAAATAAGCTGGGGTACAATACACAATGCAAAAAAATGAGCTCTTAAACATTAGCTGTGATATAACAGATGCAAGAACTGAACTCTTAAATATTAGCTGCGGTACAACACATACAAAAAATGAGCTCGTATACATTAGCTGGGGTACAATTCACAATGCAAAAAAATGAGCTCTTAAACATTAGCTGTGATAAAACATGCAAAAACTGAACTCTTAAATATTAGCTGCGGTACAACACATACAAAAAATGAGCTCGTATACATTAGCTGGGGTACAATACACAATGCAAAAAATGAGCTCAAACATTAGCTGTGATACAATAGGTGCAAAAACTGAACTCTTAAATATTAGCTGCAGTATAACACACAGAAAATGAGCTCGTATACATTAGCTGCGGTACAATACACATTGGAAAAAATGAGCTCATACATTAGCTGGGGTACAATACACAATGCAAAAAAATGAGCTCTTAAACATTAGCTGTGATACAAGAGGTGCAAAAACTGAAGTCTTAAATATTAGCTGCGGTATACAAAAAATGAGCTCTGATAAATTAGCTGGGGTACAATACACAATGCAAAAAAAGGAGCTCTTAAACATTAGCTGTGATATAACAGATGCAAGAACTGAACTCTTAAATATTAGCTGCGGTACAACACATACAAAAAATGAGCTTCTATACATTAGCTGCGGTACAATACACAATGGAAAAAATGAGCTCTTAAACATTAGCTGTGATACAAGAGGTGCAAAAACTGAACTCTTAAATATTAGCTGCGGTATACAAAAAATGAGCTTGTATACATTAGCTGCGGTACAATACACAATGGAAAAAATGACCTCTCATACATTAGCTGGGGTACAATACACAATGCAAAAAAATGAGCTCTTAAACATTAGCTGTCATACAAGAGGTGCAAAAACTGAAGTCTTAAATATTAGCTGCGGTATACAAAAAATGAGCTCTGATGAATTAGCTGGGGTACAATACACAATGCAAAAAAATGAGCTCAAACATTAGCTGTGATACAACAGATGCAAGAACTGAACTCTTAAATGTTAGCTTCGGTACAACACATACAAAAAATGAGCTTCTATACATTAGCTGCGGTACAATACACAATGGAAAAAATGAGCTCTTAAACATTAGCTGTGATACAAGAGGTGCAAAAACTGAACTCTTAAATATTAGCTGCGGTATACAAAAAATGAGCTCGTATACATTAGCTGCGGTACAATACACAATGGAAAAAAATGAGCTCTTATACATTAGCTGGGGTACAATTCACAATGCAAAAAAATGAGCTCTTAAACATTAGCTGTGATAAAACATGCAAAAACTGAACTCTTAAATATTAGCTGCGGTACAACACATACAAAAAATGAGCTCGTATACATTAGCTGGGGTACAATACACAATGCAAAAAATGAGCTCAAACATTAGCTGTGATACAACAGATGCAAGAACTGAACTCTTAAATATTAGCTGCAGTATAACACACAGAAAATGAGCTCGTATACATTAGCTGCGGAACAATACACAATGGAAAAAATGAGCTCTGAAAAATAAGCTGGGGTACAATACACAATGCAAAAAAATGAGCTCTTAAACATTAGCTGTGATACAACAGATGCAAGAACTGAACTCTTAAATATTAGCTGTGGTACAACACATACAAAAAATGAGCTTCTATACATTAGCTGCGGTACAATACACAATGGAAAAAATGAGCTCTTAAACATTAGCTGTGATACAAGAGGTGCAAAAACTGAACTCTTAAATATTAGCTGCGGTATACAAAAAATGAGCTTGTATACATTAGCTGGGGTACAATACACAATGCAAAAAATGAGCTCAAACATTAGCTGTGATACAACAGGTGCAAAAACTGAACTCTTAAATATTAGCTGCAGTATAACATACAGAAAATGAGCTGGTATACATTAGCTGCGGAACAATACACAATGGAAAAAATGAGCTCTGATGAATTAGCTGGGGTACAATACACAATGCAAAAAAATGAGCTCTTAAACATTAGCTGTGATACAACAGATGCAAGAACTGAACTCTTAAATATTAGCTGCAGTATACAAAAAATGAGCTCGTATACATTAGCTGCGGTACAATACACAATGGAAAAAATGAGCTCTTATACATTAGCTGGGGTACAATACACAATGCAAAAAAATGAGCTCTTAAACATTAGCTGTGATAAAACATGCAAAAACTGAACTCTTAAATATTAGCTGCGGTTCAACACATACAAAAAATGAGCTCGTATACATTAGCTGGGGTACAATACACAATGCAAAAAAATGAGCTCTTAAACATTAGCTGTGACACAACAGATGCAAGAACTGAACTCTTAAATATTAGCTGCGGTACAACACATACAAAAAATGAGCTTCTATACATTAGCTGCGGTACAATACACAATGGAAAAAATGAGCTCTTAAACATTAGCTGTGATACAAGAGGTGCAAAAACTGAACTCTTAAATATTAGCTGCGGTATACAAAAAATGAGCTTGTATACATTAGCTGGGGTACAATACACAATGCAAAAAATGAGCTCAAACATTAGCTGTGATACAACAGGTGCAAAAACTGAACTCAAATATTAGCTGCAGCATAACATACAGAAAATGAGCTGGTATACATTAGCTGCGGAACAATACACAATGCAAAAAAATGAGCTCTTAAACATTAGCTGTGATACAACAGATGCAAGAACTGAACTCTTAAATATTAGCTGCAGTATACAAAAAATGACCTCTCATACATTGGCTGGGGTACAATACACAATGCAAAAAAATGAGCTCTTAAACATTAGCTGTCATACAAGAGGTGCAAAAACTGAAGTCTTAAATATTAGCTGCGGTATAACAAAAAATGAGCTCTGATAAATTAGCTGGGGTACAATACACAATGCAAAAAAATGAGCTCAAACATTAGCTGTGATACAACAGATGCAAGAACTGAACTCTTAAATGTTAGCTGCGGTACAACACATACAAAAAAATGAGCTTCTATACATTAGCTGCGGTACAATACACAATGGAAAAAATGAGCTCTTAAACATTAGCTGTGATACAAGAGGTGCAAAAACTGAACTCTTAAATATTAGCTGCGGTATACAAAAAATGAGCTCGTATACATTAGCTGGGGTACAATACACAATGAAAGAAAATGAGCTCAAACATTAGCTGTGATACAACAGGTGCAAAAACTGAACTCTTAAATATTAGCTGCAGTATAACATACAGAAAATGAGCTGGTATACATTAGCTGCGGAACAATACACAATGGAAAAAATGAGCTCTGATAAATTAGCTGGGGTACAATATACAATGCAAAAAAATGAGCTCTTAAACATTCGCTGTGATACAACAGATGCAAGAACTGAACTCTTAAATATTAGCTGCAGTACACAAAAAAGGAGCTCGTATACATTAGCTGCGGTACAATACACAATGGAAAAAAATGAGCTCTTATACATTAGCTGGGGTACAATTCACAATGCAAAAAAATGAGCTCTTAAACATTAGCTGTGATAAAACATGCAAAAACTGAACTCTTAAATATTAGCTGCGGTACAACACATACAGAAAATGAGCTCGTATACATTAGCTGCGGAACAATACACAATGGAAAAAATGAGCTCTGAAAAATAAGCTGGGGTACAATACACAATGCAAAAAAATGAGCTCTTAAACATTAGCTGTGATACAACAGATGCAAGAACTGAACTCTTAAATATTAGCTGTGGTACAACACATACAAAAAATGAGCTTCTATACATTAGCTGCGGTACAATACACAATGGAAAAAATGAGCTCTTAAACATTAGCTGTGATACAAGAGGTGCAAAAACTGAACTCTTAAATATTAGCTGCGGTATACAAAAAATGAGCTTGTATACATTAGTTGCGGTACAATACACAATGCAAAAAATGAGCTCAAACATTAGCTGTGATACAACAGGTGCAAAAACTGAACTCTTAAATATTAGCTGCAGTATAACATACAGAAAATGAGCTGGTATACATTAGCTGCGGTACAATACACAATGGAAAAAATGAGCTCTGATGAATTAGCTGGGGTACAATACACAATGCAAAAAATGAGCTCTTAAACATTAGCTGTGATACAACAGATGCAAGAACTGAACTCTTAAATATTAGCTGCAGTATACAAAAAATGAGCTCGTATACATTAGCTGCGGTACAATACACAATGGAAAAAATGAGCTCTTATACATTAGCTGGGGTACAATACACAATGCAAAAAAATGAGCTCTTAAACATTAGCTGTCATACAAGAGGTGCAAAAACTGAAGTCTTAAATATTAGCTGCGGTATACAAAAAATGAGCTCATATACATTAGCTGGGGTACAATACACAATGCAAAAAATGAGCTCAAACATTAGCTGTGATACAACAGGTGCAAAAACTGAACTCTTAAATATTAGCTGCGGTACAACAGGAAGGGCGGCGGAGCGAGCGAGCGAACGGACACCTGTGATCAAATAGCTTGAGCTGGATCCTCTCCCTGGACAGCTTTCAACTTGGCTGGAACACTTTGGCTGGAACACCTGGGCTGGAACACACTTGACATTAGTAGTACATTAGCTTTAACACATTAGCTGTAACACATTAGATCTAATACATTAGCTGTGGTACAATAGATACAAAAAATGAACTCGTATTCATTAGCTGCGCTACAATAGATGCAAAACATTAGCTCTTAGACATTAGCTGGGTTACAATACACAATGAAAAAAATGAGCTCTTAAACATTAGCTGTGATAAAAGAGGTGCAAAAACTGAAGTCTTAAATATTAGCTGCGGTATACAAAAAATGAGCTCGTATACATTAGCTGCGGTACACTACACAATGCAAAAAAATGAGCTCTGAAACATTAGCTGTCATACAAGAGGTGCAAAAACTGAACTCTTAAATATTAGCTGCGGTACAACAGGAAGGGCCGCGGAGCGAGCGAGCGAACGGACACCTGTGATCAAATAGCTTTAGCTGGATCCTCTCCCTGGACAGCTTTCAACTTGGCTGGAACGCTTTGGCCGGAACACCTGGGCTGGAACACACTTGACATTAGTAGTACATTAGCTTTAAACACATTAGCTGTAACACATTAGATCTAATACATTAGCTGTGGTACAATAGATACAAAAAATGAACTCGTATTCATTAGCTGCGCTACAATAGATGCAAAACATTAGCTCTTAGACATTAGCTGGGTTACAATACACAATGCAAAAAATGAGCTCTTAAACATTAGCTGTGATACAACAGATGCAAGAACTGAACTCTTAAATATTAGCTGCATTATACAAAAAATGAGCTCTGATAAATTAGCTGGGGTACAATACACAATGCAAAACAATGAGCTCTTAGACATTAGCTCCGATAAAACATGCAAAAACTGAGCTCTTAAATATTAGCTGGCGATACAACACATACAAAAATGAGCTTCTATGCATTAGCTGCGGTACAATACACAATGGAAAAAATGAGCTCTGAAAAATAAGCTGGGGTACAATACACAATGCAAAAAAATGAGCTCTTAAACATTAGCTGTGATACAACAGATGCAAGAACTGAACTCTTAAATATTAGCTGTGGTACAACACATACAAAAAATGAGCTTCTATACATTAGCTGCGGTACAATACACAATGGAAAAAATGAGCTCTTAAACATTAGCTGTGATACAAGAGGTGCAAAAACTGAACTCTTAAATATTAGCTGCGGTATACAAAAAATGAGCTTGTATGCATTAGCTGCGGTACAATACACAATGCAAAAAATGAGCTCAAACATTAGCTGTGATACAACAGGTGCAAAAACTGAACTCTTAAATATTAGCTGCAGTATAACATACAGAAAATGAGCTGGTATACATTAGCTGCGGAACAATACACAATGGAAAAAATGAGCTCTGATGAATTAGCTGGGGTACAATACACAATGCAAAAAAATGAGCTCTTAAACATTAGCTGTGATACAACAGATGCAAGAACTGAACTCTTAAATATTAGCTGCAGTATACAAAAAATGAGCTCGTATACATTAGCTGCGGTACAATACACAATGGAAAAAATGAGCTCTTATACATTAGCTGGGGTACAATACACAATGCAAAAAAATGAGCTCTTAAACATTAGCTGTCATACAAGAGGTGCAAAAACTGAAGTCTTAAATATTAGCTGCGGTATACAAAAATGAGCTCATATACATTAGCTGGGGTACAATACACAATGCAAAAAATGAGCTCAAACATTAGCTGTGATACAACAGGTGCAAAAACTGAACTCTTAAATATTAGCTGCGGTACAACAGGAAGGGCGGCGGAGCGAGCGAGCGAACGGACACCTGTGATCAAATAGCTTGAGCTGGATCCTCTCCCTGGACAGCTTTCAACTTGGCTGGAACACTTTGGCTGGAACACCTGGGCTGGAACACACTTGACATTAGTAGTACATTAGCTTTAACACATTAGCTGTAACACATTAGATCTAATACATTAGCTGTGGTACAATAGATACAAAAAATGAACTCGTATTCATTAGCTGCGCTACAATAGATGCAAAACATTAGCTCTTAGACATTAGCTGGGTTACAATACACAATGCAAAAAATGAGCTCTTAAACATTAGCTGTGATGAAAGAGGTGCAAAAACTGAAGTCTTAAATATTAGCTGCGGTATACAAAAAAATGAGCTCGTATACATTAGCTGCGGTACACTACACAATGCAAAAAAAATGAGCTCTGAAACATTAGCTGTCATACAAGAGGTGCAAAAACTGAACTCTTAAATATTAGCTGCGGTACAACAGGAAGGGCCGCGGAGCGAGCGAGCGAACGGACACCTGTGATCAAATAGCTTTAGCTGGATCCTCTCCCTGGACAGCTTTCAACTTGGCTGGAACGCTTTGGCTGGAACACCTGGGCTGGAACACACTTGACATTAGTAGTACATTAGCTTTAACACATTAGCTGTAACACATTAGATCTAATACATTAGCTGTGGTACAATAGATACAAAAAATGAACTCGTATTCATTAGCTGCGCTACAATAGATGCAAAACATTAGCTCTTAGACATTAGCTGGGTTACAATACACAATGCAAAAAATGAGCTCTTAAACATTAGCTGTGATACAACAGATGCAAGAACTGAACTCTTAAATATTAGCTGCAGTATACAAAAAATGAGCTCTGATAAATTAGCTGGGGTACAATACACAATGCAAAAAAATGAGCTCTTAAACATTAGCTGTGATAAAACATGCAAAAACTGCGTTGTTAAATATTAGCTGCGGTACAACAGATACAAAAAATGAGCTCGTACACATTAGCTGGGGTACAATACACAACGCAAAAAAGG
>CM009709.1:8845295-8876420 GCA_003047355.2 Amphiprion percula
TGTATACGAGCTCCTTTTCTGTATGTTATACTGCAGCTAATATTTAAGAGTTCAGTTTTTGCACCTGTTGTATCACAGCTAATGTTTGAGCTCATTTTTTGCATTGTGTATTGTACCCAGCTAATTTATCAGAGCTCGTTTTTTCCATTGTGTATTGTACCGCAGCTAATGTATACGAGCTCATTTTCTGTATGTTATACTGCAGCTAATATTTAAGAGTTCAGTTCTTGCATCTGTTATATCACAGCTAATGTTTAAGAGCTCATTTTTTGCATTGTGTATTGTACCCCAGCTAATTTATCAGAGCTCATTTTTTGTATACCGCAGCTAATATTTAAGACTTCAGTTTTTGCACCTCTTGTATCAATGCTAATGTTTAAGAGCTCATTTTTTGCAGTGTGTATTGTACCCCAGCTAATTTATCAGAGCTCATTTTTTCCATTGTGTATTGTACCGCAGCTAATGTATAGAAGCTCATTTTTTGTATCTGTTGTACCACAGCTAATATTGAAGAGCTCAGTTTTTCCATCTGTTGTATCATAGCTAATGTTTGAGCTCATTTTTTGCATTGTGTATTGTACCACAGCTAATCTATACGACCTCATTTTTTGTATACTGCAGCTAATATTTAAGAGTTCAGTTCTTGCATCTGTTGTACCACAGCTAATGTATATGAGCTTATTTTTTGTAACTGTTGTACCGCAGCTAATATTGAAGAGCTCCATTTTTCCATCTGTTGTATCATAGCTAATGTTTAAAAGCTCCTTTTTTGCGTTGTGTATTGTACCCCAGCTAATGTGTACGAGCTCATTTTTTGTATCTGTTGTACCGCAGCTAATATTTAACAACGCAGTTTTTGCATGTTTTATCACAGCTAATGTTTAAGAGCTCATTTTTTGCATGTGTATTGTACCCAGCTAATTTATCAGAGCTCATTTTTTGTATACCGCAGCTAATATTTAAGACTTGTTTTTGCACCTCTTTTATCACAACTAATGTTTGAGCTCATTTTTTGCATTGTGTATTGTAACCCAGCTAATGTCTAAGAGCTAATGTTTTGCATCTATTGTAGCGCAGCTAATGAATACGAGTTCATTTTTTGTATCTATTATACCACAGCTAATGTATTAGATCTAATGTGTTACAGCTAATGTGTTAAAGCTAATGTACTACTAATGTCAAGTGTGTTCCAGCCCAGGTGTTCCAGCCCAGGTGTTCCAGCCAAAGTGTTCCAGCCAAGTTGAAAGCTGTCCAGGGAGAGGATCCAGCTAAAGCTATTTGATCACAGGTGTCCGTTCGCTCGCTCGCTCCGCCGCCCTTCCTGTTGTACCGCAGCTAATATTTAAGAGTTCAGTTTTTGCACCTCTTGTATGACAGCTAATGTTTAGGAGCTCATTTTTTTGCATTGTGTATTGTACCCCAGCTAATATATGAGCTCATTTTTTCCATTGTGTATTGTTCCGCAGCTAATGTATACGAGCTCATTTTCTGTATGTTATACTGCAGCTAATATTTAAGAGTTCAGTTTTTGCACCTGTTGTATCACAGCTAATGTTTGAGCTCATTTTTTGCATTGTGTATTGTACCCCAGCTAATGTATACGAGCTCATTTTTTGTATACCGCAGCTAATATTTAAGACTTCACTTTTTGCACTTCTTGTATCACAGCTAATGTTTAAGAGCTCATTTTTTGCATTGTGTATTGTACCCCAGCTAATTTATCAGAGCTCATTTTTTCCATTGTGTATTGTACCGCAGCTAATGTATAGAAGCTCATTTTTTGTATGTGTTGTACCGCAGCTAATATTGAAGAGCTCAGTTTTTCCATCTGTTGTATCATAGCTAATGTTTAAGAGCTCATTTTTTGCATTGTATATTGTACCCCAGCTAATTTATCAGAGCTCATTTTTTGTATACCGCAGCTAATATTTAAGACTTCAGTTTTTGCATCTGTTGTATCACAGCTAATGTTTAAGAGCTCATTTTTTGCATTGTGTATTGTACCCCAGCTAATTTATCAGAGCTCATTTTTTCCATTGTGTATTGTACCGCAGCTAATGTATAGAAACTCATTTTTTGTATGTGTTGTACCGCAGCTAATATTGAAGAGCTCAGTTTTTCCATCAGTTGTATCACAGCTAATGTTTAAGAGCTCATTTTTTGCATTGTGTATTGTAACCCAGCTAATGTCTAAGAGCTAATGTTTTGCATCTATTGTAGCGCAGCTAATGAATACGAGTTCATTTTTTGTATCTATTGTACCATAGCTAATGTATTAGATCTAATGTGTTACAGCTAATGTGTTAAAGCTAATGTACTACTAATGTCAAGTGTGTTCCAGCCCAGGTGTTCCAGCCAAAGTGTTCCAGCCAAAGTGTTCCAGCCAAGTTGAAAGCTGTCCAGGGAGAGGATCCAGCTAAAGCTATATCATCACAGGTGTCTGTTCGTTCGCTCGCTCCGCCGCCCTTCCTGTTGTACCGCAGCTAATATTTAAGAGTTTCAGTTTTTGCACCTGTTGTATCACAGCTAATGTTTAAGAGCTCATTTTTTTACATTGTGTATTGTACCGCCAGCTAATGTATACGAGCTCATTTTTGTATACCGCAGCTAATATTAAGACTTCAGTTTTTGCACGCTCTTGTATCACAGCTAATGTTTAAGAGCTCAATTTTTTGCATTGTGTATTGTACCCGCAGCTAATGCATAGAAGCTCATTTTTTGTATGTGTTGTATCGCAGCTAATATTTAAGAGCTCAGTTTTTGCATGTTTTATCGGAGCTAATGTCTAAGAGCTCATTGTTTTGCATTGTGTATTGTACCCCAGCTATTTATCAGAGCTCATTTTTTTGCATTGTGTATTGTACCCCAGCCTAATTTATCAGAGCTCATTTTTTCCATTGTGTATTGTACCCGCAGCTAATGCATAGAAGCTCATTTTTTGTATGTGTTGTACTGGCAGCTAATATTTAAGAGCTCAGTTTTTGCATGTTTTATCACAGCTAATGTTTAAGAGCTCATTTTTTTGGCATTGTGTATTGTACCCCAGCTAATTTATCAGAGGCTCATTTTTTGTATACTGCCAGCTAATATTTAAGAGTTCAGTTCTTGCATCTGTTGTATCACACTAATGTTTAAGAGCTCATTTTTTGCATTGTGTATTGTAACCCAGCTAATGTCTAAGAGCTAATGTTTTGCATCTATTGTAGCGCAGCTAATGAATACGAGTTCATTTTTTGTATCTATTGTACCACAGCTAATGTATTAGATCTAATGTGTTACAGCTAATGTGTTAAAGCTAATGTACTACTAATGTCAAGTGTGTCCCAGCCAAAGCGTTCCAGCCAAGTTGAAAAGCTGTCCAGGGAGAGGATCCAGCTCAAGCTATTTGATCACAGGTGTCCGTTCGCTCGCTCGCTCCGCCGGCCCTTCCTGTTGTACCGCAGCTAATATTTAAGAGTTCAGTTTTTCACCTGTTGTATCACAGCTAATGTTTTGAGCTCATTTTTTGCATTGTGTATTGTACCCCAGCTAATGTATACCGAGCTCATTTTTTGTATACCGCAGCTAATATTTAAGACTTCAGGTTTTTGCACCTCTTGTATGACAGCTAATGTTTAAGAGCTCATTTTTTGCATTGTGTATTGTACCCCAGCTAATGTATAAGAGCTCATTTTTTCCATTGTGTATTGCTACCCGCAGCTAATGTATACGAGCTCATTTTTTGTATACTGCAGCTAATATTTAAGAGTTCAGTTCTTGCATCTGTTGTATCACAGCTAATGTTTAAGAGCTCATTTTTTTGCATTGTGTATTGTACCCCACGCTAATTCATCAGAGCTCATTTTTTCCATTGTGTATTGTTCCGCAAGCTAATGTAATACCAGCTCATTTTCTGTATGTTATACTGCAGCTAATATTTAAAGAGTTCAGTTTTGCCACCTGTTGTATCACAGCTAATGTTTGAGCTCATTTTTTGCATTGTGTATTGTACCCCAGCTAATGTATACAAGCTCATTTTTTGTATTTACCGCAGCTAATATTTAAGAGTTCGGTTTTTGCACCTCTTGTATCACAGCTAATGTTTAAGAGCTCATTTTTTCCATTGTGTATTGTTACCGCAGCTAATGTATAGAAGCTCATTTTTTGTATGTGTTGTACCCAGCTAATATTTAAGAGTTCAGTTCTTGCATCTGTTGTATCACAGCTAATGTTTAAGAGCTCATTTTTTTGCATTGTGTATTGTACCCCAGCTTATTTTTCAGAGCTCATTTTTTCCATTGTGTATTGTTCCGCAGCTAATGTATACGAGCTCATTTTCTGTGTGTTATACTGCAGCTAATATTTAAGAGTTCAGTTTTTGCACCTATTGTATCACAGCTAATGTTTGAGCTCATTTTTTGCATTGTGTATTGTACCCCAGCTAATGTATACGAGCTCAATTTTTGTATGTGTTGTACCGCAGCTAATATTTAAGAGTTCAGTTTTTGCATGTTTTATCACAGCTAATGTTTAAGAGCTCATTTTTTGCATTGTGAATTTGTACCCCAGCTAATGTATAAGAGCTCATTTTTTTCCATTGTGTATTGTACCGCAGCTTATGTATACGAGCTCATTTTTTGTGTACTGCAGCTAATATTTAAGAGTTCAGTTCTTGCATCTGTTGTATCACAGCGAATGTTTAAGAGCTCATTTTTTTGCATTGTATATTTGTACCCCAGCTAATTTATCAGAGCTCATTTTTTCCATTGTGTATTGTTCCGCAGCTAATGTATACCAGCTCATTTTCTGTATGTTATACTGCAGCTAATATTTAAGAGTTCAGTTTTTGCACCTGTTGTATCACAGCTAATGTTTGAGCTCATTTTCTTTCATTGTGTATTGTACCCCAGCTAATGTATACGAGCTCATTTTTTGTATACCGCAGCTAATATTTAAGAGTTCAGTTTTTGCACCTCTTGTATCACAGCTAATGTTTAAGAGCTCATTTTTTCCATTGTGTATTGTACCGCAGCTAATGTATAGAAGCTCATTTTTTGTATGTGTTGTACCGCAGCTAACATTTAAGAGTTCAGTTCTTGCATCTGTTGTATCACAGCTAATGTTTAAGAGCTCATTTTTTTGCATTGTGTATTGTACCCCAGCTAATTTATCAGAGCTCATTTTTTGTATACCGCAGCTAATATTTAAGACTTCAGTTTTTGCACCTCTTGTATGACAGCTAATGTTTAAGAGCTCATTTTTTTGCATTGTGTATTGTACCCCAGCTAATGTATGAGAGGTCATTTTTTCCATTGTGTATTGTACCGCAGCTAATGTATACGAGCTCATTTTTTGTATACTGCAGCTAATATTTAAGAGTTCAGTTCTTGCATCTGTTGTATCACAGCTAATGTTGAAGAGCTCATTTTTTTGCATTGTGTATTGTTCCGCAGCTAATGTATACCAGCTCATTTTCTGTATGTTATGCTGCAGCTAATATTTAAGAGTTCAGTTTTTGCACCTGTTGTATCACAGCTAATGTTTGAGCTCATTTTTGCATTGTGTATTGTACCCCAGCTAATGTATACAAGCTCATTTTTTGTATACCGCAGCTAATATTTAAGAGTTCAGTTTTGCACCTCTTGTATCACAGCTAATGTTTAAGAGCTCATTTTTTCCATTGTGTATTGTACCGCAGCTAATGTATAGAAGCTCATTTTTTGTATGTGTTGTACCGCAGCTAATATTTAAGAGTTCAGTTCTTGCATCTGTTGTATCACAGCTAATGTTTAAGAGCTCATTTTTTTGCATTGTGTATTGTACCCCAGCTAATTTTTAAGAGCTCATTTTTGTATATCCCTGGTAATATTTAAGAGCTGAGTTTTTCCATCTGTTGTATCATAGCTCATGTTTAAGAGCTCATTTTTTGCATTGTGTATTGTACCCCAAGCTAATTTATCAGAGCTCATTTTTTCCATTGTGTATAGTTCCGCAGCTAATGTATACGAGCTCATTTTCTGTATGTTATACTGCAGCTAATATTTAAGAGTTCAGTTTTTGCACCTGTTGTATCACAGCTAATGTTTGAGCTCATTTTTGCATTGTGTATTGTACCCCAGCTAATGTATACGAGCTCATTTTTTGTATGTGTTGTACCGCAGCTAATATTTAAGAGTTCAGTTCTTGCATCTGTTATATCACAGCTAATGTTTAAGAGCTCATTTTTTTGCATTGTGTATTGTACCCCAGCTAATTTATCAGAGCTCATTTTTTGTATACCGCAGCTAATATTTAAGACTTCAGTTTTTGCACCTCTTGTATCACAGCTAATGTTTAAGAGCTCATTTTTTTGCATTGTGTATTGTACCCCAGTTAATGTATGAGCTCATTTTTTCCATTGTGTATTGTACCGCAGCTAATGTATACGAGCTCATTTTTTGTATACTGCAGCTAATATTTAAGAGTTCAGTTCTTGCATCTGTTGTATCACAGCTAATGTTTAAGAGCTCATTTTTTGCATTGTGTATTGTACCCCAGCTAATTTATCAGAGCTCATTTTTTCCATTGTGTATTGTACCGCAGCTAATGTATACGAGCTCATTTTTGTTATACCGCAGCTAATATTTAAGACTTCAGTTTTTGCACCTCTTGTATCACAGCTAATGTTTAAGAGCTCATTTTTGCATTGTGTATTGTACCCCAGTTAATTTTTAAGAGCTCATTTTTTGTATATCCCAGGTAATATTTAAGAGCTGAGTTTTTGCATCTGTTGTATCACAGCTAATGTTTAAGAGCTCATTCTTTGTATTGTGTATTGTATTCCAGCTAATGTCTAAGAGCTAATGTTTTGCATCTATTGTACCGCAGCTAATGTATACGAGTTCATTCTTTATATCTGTTGTGCCACAGCTAATGTATTAGATCTAATGTGTTACAGCTTATGTATTAAAGCTAATGTACTACTAATGTCAAGTGTGTTCCAGCCCAGGTGTTCCCGCCCAAGTTTTCCCGCCAAAGTGTTCCCGCCCAAGTGTTCCAGCCACAGTGTTCCAGCCAAGTTGAAAGCTGTGCAGGGAGAGGATCCAGCCAAAGCTTTTTGATCACAGGTGTCCATATGCTCGCTCGGTCGGCTCGCTCCGCCGCCCTTCGTTCGCTCGCTCCGCCGCCCTTCGTTCGCTCGCTTGCTCCGCCGCCCCTTCGCTCGCTCCGCCGCCACCCTTCGCTCGCTCCGCCGCCGCCCTTCGCTCGCTCCGCCGACACCTGTGATCAGATAGCTTTAGCTGGATCCTCTCCCTGCACACCTGGCTGCAGTCTACATGCACAGCTTTCAACATGGTTTTATTCAGAACTTCGACCATTTTTTCTATACCGCAGCTAATATTAACAGCTCAGTTTTTGCATGTTTTATCACAGCTAATGTTTAAGAGCTCATTTTTTTGCATTGTGTATTGTACCCCAGCTAATTTATCAGAGCTCATTTTTTGCATTGTGTATTGTACCCCAGCTAATTTATCAGAGCTCATTTTTTGTATACCGCAGCTAATATTTAAGACTTCAGTTTTTGCACCTCTTGTATCACAGCTAATGTTTAAGAGCTTCATTTTTTTGCATTGTGTATTGTACCCCAGCTAATTAATCAGAGCTCATTTTTTCCATTGTGTATTGTACCGCAGCTAATGTATAGAAACTCATTTTTTGTATGTGTTGTACCGCAGCTAATATTGAAGAGCTCAGTTTTTCCATCTGTTGTATCACAACTAATGTTAAAGAGCTCATTTTTTGCATTGTGTATTGTAACCCAGCTAATGTCTAAGAGCTAATGTTTTGCATCTATTGTAGCGCAGCTAATGAATACGAGTTCATTTTTTGTATCTATTGTACCACAGCTAATGTATTAGATCTAATGTGTTACAGCTAATGTGTTAAAGCTAATGTACTACTAATGTCAAGTGTGTTCCAGCCCAGGTGTTCCAGCCAAAGCGTTCCAGCCAAGTTGAAAGCTGTCCAGGGAGAGGATCCAGCTAAAGGTATTTGATCACAGGTGTCCGTTCGCTCGCTCGCTCCGCGGCCCTTCCTGTTGTACCGCAGCTAATATTTAAGAGTTCAGTTTTTGCACCTCTTGTATGACAGCTAATGTTTAAGAGCTCATTTTTTTTGCATTGTGTAGTTTACCGCAGCTAATGTATACGAGCTCATTTTTTTTATACTGCAGCTAATATTTAAGAGTTCAGTTCTTGCATCTGTTGTATCACAGCTAATGTTTAAGAGCTCATTTTTTTGCATTGTGTATTGTACCCCAGCTAATTTATCAGAGCTCATTTTTTCCATTGTGTATTGTTCCGCAGCTAATGTATATGAGCTCATTTTCTGTATGTTATACTGCAGCTAATATTTAAGAGTTCAGTTTTTGCACCTGTTGTATCACAGCTAATGTTTAAGAGCTCATTTTTTTGCATTGTGTATTGTACCCCAGCTAATGTATACGAGCTCATTTTTTGTATCTGTTGTACCGCAGCTAATATTTAAGAGCTCAGTTTTTGCATGTTTTATCACAGCTAATGTTTGAGCTCATTTTTTGCATTGTGTATTGTAACCCAGCTAATGTCTAAGAGCTAATGTTTTGCATCTATTGTAGCACAGCTAATGAATACGAGTTCATTTTTTGTATCTATTGTACCACAGCTAATGTATTAGATCTAATGTGTTACAGCTAATGTGTTAAAGCTAATGTACTACTAATGTCAAGTGTGTTCCAGCCCAGGTGTTCCAGCCAAAGTGTTCCAGCCAAGTTGAAAGCTGTCCAGGGAGAGGATCCAGCTAAAGCTATTTGATCACAGGTGTCCGTTCGCTCGCTCGCTCCGCCGCCCTTCCTGTTGTACCGCAGCTAATATTTAAGAGTTCAGTTTTTGCACCTCTTGTATGACAGCTAATGTTTAAGAGCTCATTTTTTTGCATTGTGTATTGTACCCCAGCTAATGTATGAGCTCATTTTTTCCATTGTGTATTGTACCGCAGCTAATGTATACGAGCTCATTTTTTGTATACTGCAGCTAATATTTAAGAGTTCAGTTCTTGCATCTGTTGTATCACAGCTAATGTTTAAGAGCTCATTTTTTGCATTGTGTATTGTACCCCAGCTAATTTATCAGAGCTCATTTTTTCCATTGTGTATTGTTCCGCAGCTAATGTATACGAGCTCATTTTCTGTATGTTATACTGCAGCTAATATTTAAGAGTTCAGTTCTTGCATCTGTTATATCACAGCTAATGTTTAAGAGCTCATTTTTTTGCATTGTGTATTGTACCCCAGCTAATGTATACGAGCTCATTTTTTGTATACCGCAGCTAATATTTAAGACTTCAGTTTTTGCACCTCTTGTATGACAGCTAATGTTTAAGAGCTCATTTTTTTGCATTGTGTATTGTACCCCAGCTAATGTTTGAGCTCATTTTTTGCATTGTGTATTGTACCACAGCTAATCTATACGAGCTCATTTTTTGTATACTGCAGCTAATATTTAAGAGTTCAGTTCTTGCATCTGTTGTACCACAGCTAATGTATATGAGCTTATTTTTTGTAACTGTTGTACCGCAGCTAATATTGAAGAGCTCCATTTTTCCATCTGTTGTATCATAGCTAATGTTTAAAAGCTCCTTTTTTGCGTTGTGTATTGTACCCCAGCTAATGTGTACGAGCTCATTTTTTGTATCTGTTGTACCGCAGCTAATATTTAACAACGCAGTTTTTGCATGTTTTATCACAGCTAATGTTTAAGAGCTCATTTTTTTGCATTGTGTATTGTACCCTAGCTAATTTATCAGAGCTCATTTTTGTATACCGCCGCTAATATTTAAGACTTCAGTTTTTGCACCTCTTTTATCACAGCTAATGTTTGAGCTCATTTTTTGCATTGTGTATTGTAACCCAGCTAATGTCTAAGAGCTAATGTTTTGCATCTATTGTACCGCAGCTAATGTATACGAGTTCATTCTTTATATCTGTTGTGCCACAGCTAATGTATTAGATCTAATGTGTTACAGCTTATGTATTAAAGCTAATGTACTACTAATGTCAAGTGTGTTCCAGCCCAGGTGTTCCCGCCCAGTTTCCCGCCAAAGTGTTCCCGCCCAGTGTTCCAGCCACAGTGTTCCAGCCAAGTTGAAAGCTGTGCAGGGAGAGGATCCAGCCAAATCTTTTTGATCACAGGTGTCCATATGCTCGCTCGGTCGCTCGCTCCGCCGCCCTTCGTTCGCTCGCTCCGCCGCCCTTCGTTCGCTCGCTTGCTCCGCCGCCCTTCGCTCGCTCCGCCGACACCTGTGATCAGATAGCTTTAGCTGGATCCTCTCCCTGCACACCTGGCTGCAGTCTACATGCACAGCTTTCAACATGGTTTTTATTCAGAACTTCGACCATTTTTTCTATACCGCAGCTAATATTTAACAGCTCAGTTTTTGCATGTTTTATCACAGCTAATGTTTAAGAGCTCATTTTTTTGCATTGTGTATTGTACCCCAGCTAATTTATCAGAGCTCATTTTTTTGCATTGTGTATTGTACCCCAGCTAATTTATCAGAGCTCATTTTTTGTATACCGCAGCTAATATTTAAGACTTCAGTTTTTGCACCTCTTGTATGACAGCTAATGTTTTAGGAGCTCATTTTTTTGCATTGTGTATTGTACCCCAGCTAATATATGAGCTCATTTTTCCATTGTGTATTGTTCCGCAGCTAATGTATACGAGCTCATTTTCTGTATGTTATACTGCAGCTACTATTTGAGTTCAGTTTTTGCACCTGTTGTATCACAGCTAATGTTTGAGCTCATTTTTTGCATTGTGTATTGTACCCCAGCTAATGTATACGAGCTCATTTTTTGTATACCGCAGCTAATATTTAAGACTTCAGTTTTTTGCACTTCTTGTATCACAGCTAATGTTTAAGAGCTCATTTTTTGCATTGTGTATTGTTCCCCAGCTAATTTATCAGAGCTCATTTTTTCCATTGTGTATTGTACCGCAGGTAATGTATAGAAGCTCATTTTTTGTATGTGTTTTACCGCAGCTAATATTGAAGAGCTCAGTTT
The DNA here is from genome assembly GCA_003047355.2 of Amphiprion percula. Classification (NCBI taxonomy): domain Eukaryota; kingdom Metazoa; phylum Chordata; class Actinopteri; family Pomacentridae; genus Amphiprion; species Amphiprion percula. The sequence goes on from CM009709.1 coordinate 8,856,358, forward strand.
TTCCATCTGTTGTATCATAGCTAATGTTTAAGAGCTCATTTTTTTGCATTGTATATTGTACCCCAGCTAATTTATCAGAGCTCATTTTTTGTATACCGCAGCTAATATTTAAGACTTCAGTTTTTGCATCTGTTGTATCACAGCTAATGTTTAAGAGCTCATTTTTTGCATTGTGTATTGTACCCCAGCTAATTTATCAGAGCTCATTTTTTCCATTGTGTATTGTACCGCAGCTAATGTATAGAAACTCATTTTTTGTATGTGTTGTACCGCAGCTAATATTGAAGAGCTCAGTTTTTTCCATCAGTTGTATCACAGCTAATGTTTAAGAGCTCATTTTTTGCATTGTGTATTGTAACCCAGCTAATGTCTAAGAGCTAATGTTTTGCATCTATTGTAGCACAGCTAATGAATACGAGTTCATTTTTTGTATCTATTGTACCACAGCTAATGTATTAGATCTAATGTGTTACAGCTAATGTGTTAAAGCTAATGTACTACTAATGTCAAGTGTGTTCCAGCCCAGGTGTTCCAGCCAAAGTGTTCCAGCCAAGTTGAAAGCTGTCCAGGGAGAGGATCCAGCTAAAGCTATTTGATCACAGGTGTCCGTTCGCTCGCTCGCTCCGCCGCCCTTCCTGTTGTACCGCAGCTAATATTTAAGAGTTCAGTTTTTGCACCTCTTGTATGACAGCTAATGTTTAAGAGCTCATTTTTTTGCATTGTGTATTGTACCCCAGCTAATGTATGAGCTCATTTTTTCCATTGTGTATTGTACCGCAGCTAATGTATACGAGCTCATTTTTTGTATACTGCAGCTAATATTTAAGAGTTCAGTTCTTGCATCTGTTGTATCACAGCTAATGTTTAAGAGCTCATTTTTTTGCATTGTGTATTGTACCCCAGCTAATTTATCAGAGCTCATTTTTTCCATTGTGTATTGTTCCGCAGCTAATGTATACGAGCTCATTTTCTGTATGTTATACTGCAGCTAATATTTAAGAGTTCAGTTCTTGCATCTGTTATATCACAGCTAATGTTTAAGAGCTCATTTTTTTGCATTGTGTATTGTACCCCAGCTAATGTATACGAGCTCATTTTTTGTATACCGCAGCTAATATTTAAGACTTCAGTTTTTGCACCTCTTGTATGACAGCTAATGTTTAAGAGCTCATTTTTTTGCATTGTGTATTGTACCCCAGCTAATGTTTGAGCTCATTTTTTGCATTGTGTATTGTACCACAGCTAATCTATACGAGCTCATTTTTTGTATACTGCAGCTAATATTTAAGAGTTCAGTTCTTGCATCTGTTGTACCACAGCTAATGTATATGAGCTTATTTTTTGTAACTGTTGTACCGCAGCTAATATTGAAGAGCTCCATTTTTCCATCTGTTGTATCATAGCTAATGTTTAAAAGCTCCTTTTTTGCGTTGTGTATTGTACCCCAGCTAATGTGTACGAGCTCATTTTTTGTATCTGTTGTACCGCAGCTAATATTTAACAACGCAGTTTTTGCATGTTTTATCACAGCTAATGTTTAAGAGCTCATTTTTTTGCATTGTGTATTGTACCCTAGCTAATTTATCAGAGCTCATTTTTTGTATACCGCCGCTAATATTTAAGACTTCAGTTTTTGCACCTCTTTTATCACAGCTAATGTTTGAGCTCATTTTTTGCATTGTGTATTGTAACCCAGCTAATGTCTAAGAGCTAATGTTTTGCATCTATTGTACCGCAGCTAATGTATACGAGTTCATTCTTTATATCTGTTGTGCCACAGCTAATGTATTAGATCTAATGTGTTACAGCTTATGTATTAAAGCTAATGTACTACTAATGTCAAGTGTGTTCCAGCCCAGGTGTTCCCGCCCAAGTTTTCCCGCCAAAGTGTTCCCGCCCAAGTGTTCCAGCCACAGTGTTCCAGCCAAGTTGAAAGCTGTGCAGGGAGAGGATCCAGCCAAATCTTTTTGATCACAGGTGTCCATATGCTCGCTCGGTCGCTCGCTCCGCCGCCCTTCGTTCGCTCGCTCCGCCGCCCTTCGTTCGCTCGCTTGCTCCGCCGCCCTTCGCTCGCTCCGCCGACACCTGTGATCAGATAGCTTTAGCTGGATCCTCTCCCTGCACACCTGGCTGCAGTCTACATGCACAGCTTTCAACATGGTTTTTATTCAGAACTTCGACCATTTTTTCTATACCGCAGCTAATATTTAACAGCTCAGTTTTTGCATGTTTTATCACAGCTAATGTTTAAGAGCTCATTTTTTTGCATTGTGTATTGTACCCCAGCTAATTTATCAGAGCTCATTTTTTTGCATTGTGTATTGTACCCCAGCTAATTTATCAGAGCTCATTTTTTGTATACCGCAGCTAATATTTAAGACTTCAGTTTTTGCACCTCTTGTATGACAGCTAATGTTTAGGAGCTCATTTTTTTGCATTGTGTATTGTACCCCAGCTAATATATGAGCTCATTTTTTCCATTGTGTATTGTTCCGCAGCTAATGTATACGAGCTCATTTTCTGTATGTTATACTGCAGCTACTATTTGAGTTCAGTTTTTGCACCTGTTGTATCACAGCTAATGTTTGAGCTCATTTTTTGCATTGTGTATTGTACCCCAGCTAATGTATACGAGCTCATTTTTTGTATACCGCAGCTAATATTTAAGACTTCAGTTTTTGCACTTCTTGTATCACAGCTAATGTTTAAGAGCTCATTTTTTGCATTGTGTATTGTTCCCCAGCTAATTTATCAGAGCTCATTTTTTCCATTGTGTATTGTACCGCAGGTAATGTATAGAAGCTCATTTTTTGTATGTGTTTTTACCGCAGCTAATATTGAAGAGCTCAGTTTTTCCATCTGTTGTATCATAGCTAATGTTTAAGAGCTCATTTTTTTGCATTGTATATTGTACCCCAGCTAATTTATCAGAGCTCATTTTTTGTATACCGCAGCTAATATTTAAGACTTCAGTTTTTGCATCTGTTGTATCACAGCTAATGTTTAAGAGCTCATTTTTTGCATTGTGTATTGTACCCCAGCTAATTTATCAGAGCTCATTTTTTCCATTGTGTATTGTACCGCAGCTAATGTATAGAAACTCATTTTTTGTATGTGTTGTACCGCAGCTAATATTGAAGAGCTCAGTTTTTCCATCAGTTGTATCACAGCTAATGTTTAAGAGCTCATTTTTTGCATTGTGTATTGTAACCCAGCTAATGTCTAAGAGCTAATGTTTTGCATCTATTGTAGCACAGCTAATGAATACGAGTTCATTTTTTGTATCTATTGTACCACAGCTAATGTATTAGATCTAATGTGTTACAGCTAATGTGTTAAAGCTAATGTACTACTAATGTCAAGTGTGTTCCAGCCCAGGTGTTCCAGCCAAAGTGTTCCAGCCAAGTTGAAAGCTGTCCAGGGAGAGGATCCAGCTAAAGCTATTTGATCACAGGTGTCCGTTCGCTCGCTCGCTCCGCCGCCCTTCCTGTTGTACCGCAGCTAATATTTAAGAGTTCAGTTTTTGCACCTCTTGTATGACAGCTAATGTTTAAGAGCTCATTTTTTTGCATTGTGTATTGTACCCCAGCTAATGTATGAGCTCATTTTTTCCATTGTGTATTGTACCGCAGCTAATGTATACGAGCTCATTTTTTGTATACTGCAGCTAATATTTAAGAGTTCAGTTCTTGCATCTGTTGTATCACAGCTAATGTTTAAGAGCTCATTTTTTTGCATTGTGTATTGTACCCCAGCTAATTTATCAGAGCTCATTTTTTCCATTGTGTATTGTTCCGCAGCTAATGTATACGAGCTCATTTTCTGTATGTTATACTGCAGCTAATATTTAAGAGTTCAGTTCTTGCATCTGTTATATCACAGCTAATGTTTAAGAGCTCATTTTTTTGCATTGTGTATTGTACCCCAGCTAATGTATACGAGCTCATTTTTTGTATACCGCAGCTAATATTTAAGACTTCAGTTTTTGCACCTCTTGTATGACAGCTAATGTTTAAGAGCTCATTTTTTTGCATTGTGTATTGTACCCCAGCTAATGTTTGAGCTCATTTTTTGCATTGTGTATTGTACCACAGCTAATCTATACGAGCTCATTTTTTGTATACTGCAGCTAATATTTAAGAGTTCAGTTCTTGCATCTGTTGTACCACAGCTAATGTATATGAGCTTATTTTTTGTAACTGTTGTACCGCAGCTAATATTGAAGAGCTCCATTTTTCCATCTGTTGTATCATAGCTAATGTTTAAAAGCTCCTTTTTTGCGTTGTGTATTGTACCCCAGCTAATGTGTACGAGCTCATTTTTTGTATCTGTTGTACCGCAGCTAATATTTAACAACGCAGTTTTTGCATGTTTTATCACAGCTAATGTTTAAGAGCTCATTTTTTTGCATTGTGTATTGTACCCTAGCTAATTTATCAGAGCTCATTTTTTGTATACCGCCGCTAATATTTAAGACTTCAGTTTTTGCACCTCTTTTATCACAGCTAATGTTTGAGCTCATTTTTTGCATTGTGTATTGTAACCCAGCTAATGTCTAAGAGCTAATGTTTTGCATCTATTGTACCGCAGCTAATGTATACGAGTTCATTCTTTATATCTGTTGTGCCACAGCTAATGTATTAGATCTAATGTGTTACAGCTTATGTATTAAAGCTAATGTACTACTAATGTCAAGTGTGTTCCAGCCCAGGTGTTCCCGCCCAAGTTTTCCCGCCAAAGTGTTCCCGCCCAAGTGTTCCAGCCACAGTGTTCCAGCCAAGTTGAAAGCTGTGCAGGGAGAGGATCCAGCCAAAGCTTTTTGATCACAGGTGTCCATATGCTCGCTCGGTCGCTCGCTCCGCCGCCCTTCGTTCGCTCGCTCCGCCGCCCTTCGTTCGCTCGCTTGCTCCGCCGCCCTTCGCTCGCTCCGCCGACACCTGTGATCAGATAGCTTTAGCTGGATCCTCTCCCTGCACACCTGGCTGCAGTCTACATGCACAGCTTTCAACATGGTTTTTATTCAGAACTTCGACCATTTTTTCTATACCGCAGCTAATATTTAACAGCTCAGTTTTTGCATGTTTTATCACAGCTAATGTTTAAGAGCTCATTTTTTTGCATTGTGTATTGTACCCCAGCTAATTTATCAGAGCTCATTTTTTTGCATTGTGTATTGTACCCCAGCTAATTTATCAGAGCTCATTTTTTGTATACCGCAGCTAATATTTAAGACTTCAGTTTTTGCACCTCTTGTATGACAGCTAATGTTTAGGAGCTCATTTTTTTGCATTGTGTATTGTACCCCAGCTAATATATGAGCTCATTTTTTCCATTGTGTATTGTTCCGCAGCTAATGTATACGAGCTCATTTTCTGTATGTTATACTGCAGCTAATATTTGAGTTCAGTTTTTGCACCTGTTGTATCACAGCTAATGTTTGAGCTCATTTTTTGCATTGTGTATTGTACCCCAGCTAATGTATACGAGCTCATTTTTTGTATACCGCAGCTAATATTTAAGACTTCAGTTTTTGCACTTCTTGTATCACAGCTAATGTTTAAGAGCTCATTTTTTGCATTGTGTATTGTACCCCAGCTAATTTATCAGAGCTCATTTTTTCCATTGTGTATTGTACCGCAGGTAATGTATAGAAGCTCATTTTTTGTATGTGTTTTACCGCAGCTAATATTGAAGAGCTCAGTTTTTCCATCTGTTGTATCATAGCTAATGTTTAAGAGCTCATTTTTTTGCATTGTATATTGTACCCCAGCTAATTTATCAGAGCTCATTTTTTGTATACCGCAGCTAATATTTAAGACTTCAGTTTTTGCATCTGTTGTATCACAGCTAATGTTTAAGAGCTCATTTTTTGCATTGTGTATTGTACCCCAGCTAATTTATCAGAGCTCATTTTTTCCATTGTGTATTGTACCGCAGCTAATGTATAGAAACTCATTTTTTGTATGTGTTGTACCGCAGCTAATATTGAAGAGCTCAGTTTTTCCATCAGTTGTATCACAGCTAATGTTTAAGAGCTCATTTTTTGCATTGTGTATTGTAACCCAGCTAATGTCTAAGAGCTAATGTTTTGCATCTATTGTAGCGCAGCTAATGAATACGAGTTCATTTTTTGTATCTATTGTACCACAGCTAATGTATTAGATCTAATGTGTTATAGCTAATGTGTTAAAGCTAATGTACTACTAATGTCAAGTGTGTTCCAGCCCAGGTGTTCCAGCCAAAGTGTTCCAGCCAAAGTGTTCCAGCCAAGTTGAAAGCTGTCCAGGGAGAGGATCCAGCTAAAGCTATTTGATCACAGGTGTCTGTTCGTTCGCTCGCTCCGCCGCCCTTCCTGTTGTACCGCAGCTAATATTTAAGAGTTCAGTTTTTGCACCTGTTGTATCACAGCTAATGTTTAAGAGCTCATTTTTTTACATTGTGTATTGTACCCCAGCTAATGTATACGAGCTCATTTTTTGTATACCACAGCTAATATTTAAGACTTCAGTTTTTGCACCTCTTGTATCACAGGTAATGTTTAAGAGCTCATTTTTTGCATTGTGTATTGTACCGCAGCTAATGCATAGAAGCTCATTTTTTGTATGTGTAGTATCGCAGCTAATATTTAAGAGCTCAGTTTTTGCATGTTTTATCGGAGCTAATGTCTAAGAGCTCATTGTTTTGCATTGTGTATTGTACCCCAGCTAATTTATCAGAGCTCATTTTTTTGCATTGTGTATTGTACCCCAGCTAATTTATCAGAGCTCATTTTTTCCATTGTGTATTGTACCGCAGCTAATGCATAGAAGCTCATTTTTTGTATGTGTTGTACTGCAGCTAATATTTAAGAGCTCAGTTTTTGCATGTTTTATCACAGCTAATGTTTAAGAGCTCATTTTTTTGCATTGTGTATTGTACCCCAGCTAATTTATCAGAGCTCATTTTTTGTATACTGCAGCTAATATTTAAGAGTTCAGTTCTTGCATCTGTTGTATCACAGCTAATGTTTAAGAGCTCATTTTTTGCATTGTGTATTGTAACCCAGCTAATGTCTAAGAGCTAATGTTTTGCATCTATTGTAGCGCAGCTAATGAATACGAGTTCATTTTTTGTATCTATTGTACCACAGCTAATGTATTAGATCTAATGTGTTACAGCTAATGTGTTAAAGCTAATGTACTACTAATGTCAAGTGTGTTCCAGCCAAAGCGTTCCAGCCAAGTTGAAAGCTGTCCAGGGAGTGGATCCAGCTAAAGCTATTTGATCACAGGTGTCCGTTCGCTCGCTCGCTCCGCGGCCCTTCCTGTTGTACCGCAGCTAATATTTAAGAGTTCAGTTTTTGCACCTCTTGTATGACAGCTAATGTTTCAGAGCTCATTTTTTTTGCATTGTGTAGTGTACCGCAGCTAATGTATACGAGCTCATTTTTTGTATACCGCAGCTAATATTTAAGACTTCAGTTTTTGCACCTCTTTTATCACAGCTAATGTTTAAGAGCTCATTTTTTGCATTGTGTATTGTAACCCAGCTAATGTCTAAGAGCTAATGTTTTGCATCTATTGTAGCGCAGCTAATGAATACGAGTTCATTTTTTGTATCTATTGTACCACAGCTAATGTATTAGATCTAATGTGTTACAGCTAATGTGTTAAAGCTAATGTACTACTAATGTCAAGTGTGTTCCAGCCCAGGTGTTCCAGCCAAGTTGAAAGCTGTCCAGGGAGAGGATCCAGCTCAAGCTATTTGATCACAGGTGTCCGTTCGCTCGCTCGCTCCGCCGCCCTTGCTGTTGTACCGCAGCTAATATTTAAGAGTTCAGTTTTTGCACCTGTTGTATCACAGCTAATGTTTGAGCTCATTTTTTGCATTGTGTATTGTACCCCAGCTAATGTATATGAGCTCATTTTTTGTATACCGCAGCTAATATTTAAGACTTCAGTTTTTGCACCTCTTGTATGACAGCTAATGTTTAAGAGCTCATTTTTTTGCATTGTGTATTGTACCCCAGCTAATGTATAAGAGCTCATTTTTTCCATTGTGTATTGTACCGCAGCTAATGTATACGAGCTCATTTTTTGTATACTGCAGCTAATATTTAAGAGTTCAGTTCTTGCATCTGTTGTATCACAGCTAATGTTTAAGAGCTCATTTTTTTGCATTGTGTATTGTACCCCAGCTAATTCATCAGAGCTCATTTTTTCCATTGTGTATTGTTCCGCAGCTAATGTATACCAGCTCATTTTCTGTATGTTATACTGCAGCTAATATTTAAGAGTTCAGTTTTTGCACCTGTTGTATCACAGCTAATGTTTGAGCTCATTTTTTGCATTGTGTATTGTACCGCAGCTAATGTATACAAGCTCATTTTTTGTATACCGCAGCTAATATTTAAGAGTTCAGTTTTTGCACCTCTTGTATCACAGCTAATGTTTAAGAGCTCATTTTTTCCATTGTGTATTGTACCGCAGCTAATGTATAGAAGCTCATTTTTTGTATGTGTTGTACCACAGCTAATATTTAAGAGTTCAGTTCTTGCATCTGTTGTATCACAGCTAATGTTTAAGAACTCATTTTTTTGCATTGTGTATTGTACCCCAGCTTATTTTTCAGAGCTCATTTTTTCCATTGTGTATTGTACCGCAGCTAATGCATAGAAGCTCATTTTTTGTATGTGTTGTATCGCAGCTAATATTTAAGAGCTCAGTTTTTGCATGTTTTATCGGAGCTAATGTCTAAGAGCTCATTGTTTTGCATTGTGTATTGTACCCCAGCTAATTTATCAGAGCTCATTTTTTCCATTGTGTATTGTACCGCAGCTAATGCATAGAAGCTCATTTTTTGTATGTGTTGTACTGCAGCTAATATTTAAGAGCTCAGTTTTTGCATGTTTTATCACAGCTAATGTTTAAGAGCTCATTTTTTGCATTGTGTATTGTAACCCAGCTAATGTCTAAGAGCTAATGTTTTGCATCTATTGTAGCGCAGCTAATGAATACGAGTTCATTTTTTGTATCTATTGTACCACAGCTAATGTATTAGATCTAATGTGTTACAGCTAATGTGTTAAAGCTAATGTACTACTAATGTCAAGTGTGTTCCAGCCCAGGTGTTCCAGCCAAAGCGTTCCAGCCAAGTTGAAAGCTGTCCAGGGAGAGGATCCAGCTAAAGCTATTTGATCACAGGTGTCCGTTCGCTCGCTCGCTCCGCGGCCCTTCCTGTTGTACCGCAGCTAATATTTAAGAGTTCAGTTTTTGCACCTCTTGTATGACAGCTAATGTTTCAGAGCTCATTTTTTTTGCATTGTGTAGTGTACCGCAGCTAATGTATACGAGCTCATTTTTTGTATACCGCAGCTAATATTTAAGACTTCAGTTTTTGCACCTCTTTTATCACAGCTAATGTTTAAGAGCTCATTTTTTGCATTGTGTATTGTAACCCAGCTAATGTCTAAGAGCTAATGTTTTGCATCTATTGTAGCGCAGCTAATGAATACGAGTTCATTTTTTGTATCTATTGTACCACAGCTAATGTATTAGATCTAATGTGTTACAGCTAATGTGTTAAAGCTAATGTACTACTAATGTCAAGTGTGTTCCAGCCCAGGTGTTCCAGCCAAAGTGTTCCAGCCAAGTTGAAAGCTCTCCAGGGAGAGGATCCAGCTCAAGCTATTTGATCACAGGTGTCCGTTCGCTCGCTCGCTCCGCCGCCCTTCCTGTTGTACCGCAGCTAATATTTAAGAGTTCAGTTTTTGCACCTGTTGTATCACAGCTAATGTTTGAGCTCATTTTTTGCATTGTGTATTGTACCCCAGCTAATGTATACGAGCTCATTTTTGTATACCGCAGCTAATATTTAAGACTTCAGTTTTTGCACCTCTTGTATGACAGCTAATGTTTAAGAGCTCATTTTTTTGCATTGTGTATTGTACCCCAGCTAATGTATAAGAGCTCATTTTTCCATTGTGTATTGTACCGCAGCTAATGTATACGAGCTCATTTTTTGTATACTGCAGCTAATATTTAAGAGTTCAGTTCTTGCATCTGTTGTATCACAGCTAATGTTTAAGAGCTCATTTTTTTGCATTGTGTATTGTACCCCAGCTAATTCATCAGAGCTCATTTTTTCCATTGTGTATTGTTCCGCAGCTAATGTATACCAGCTCATTTTCTGTATGTTATACTGCAGCTAATATTTAAGAGTTCAGTTTTTGCACCTGTTGTATCACAGCTAATGTTTGAGCTCATTTTTTGCATTGTGTATTGTACCCCAGCTAATGTATACAAGCTCATTTTTTGTATACCGCAGCTAATATTTAAGAGTTCAGTTTTTGCACCTCTTGTATCACAGCTAATGTTTAAGAGCTCATTTTTTCCATTGTGTATTGTACCGCAGCTAATGTATAGAAGCTCATTTTTTGTATGTGTTGTACCACAGCTAATATTTAAGAGTTCAGTTCTTGCATCTGTTGTATCACAGCTAATGTTTAAGAGCTCATTTTTTTGCATTGTGTATTGTACCCCAGCTTATTTTTCAGAGCTCATTTTTTCCATTGTGTATTGTTCCGCAGCTAATGTATACGAGCTCATTTTCTGTGTGTTATACTGCAGCTAATATTTAAGAGTTCAGTTTTTGCACCTATTGTATCACAGCTAATGTTTGAGCTCATTTTTTGCATTGTGTATTGTACCCCAGCTAATGTATACGAGCTCAATTTTTGTATGTGTTGTACCGCAGCTAATATTTAAGAGTTCAGTTTTTGCATGTTTTATCACAGCTAATGTTTAAGAGCTCATTTTTTTGCATTGTGAATTGTACCCCAGCTAATGTATAAGAGCTCATTTTTTTCCATTGTGTATTGTACCGCAGCTAATGTATACGAGCTCATTTTTTGTGTACTGCAGCTAATATTTAAGAGTTCAGTTCTTGCATCTGTTGTATCACAGCGAATGTTTAAGAGCTCATTTTTTTGCATTGTATATTGTACCCCAGCTAATTTATCAGAGCTCATTTTTCCATTGTGTATTGTTCCGCAGCTAATGTATACCAGCTCATTTTCTGTACGTTATACTGCAGCTAATATTTAAGAGTTCAGTTTTTGCACCTGTTGTATCACAGCTAATGTTTGAGCTCATTTTCTTTCATTGTGTATTGTACCCCAGCTAATGTATACGAGCTCATTTTTTGTACACCGCAGCTAATATTTAAGAGTTGAGTTCTTGCATATGTTGTATCACAGCTAATGTTTAAGAGCTCATTTTTTTGCGTTGTGTATTGTACCCCAGCTAATGTATACGAGCTCATTTTTTGTATACCGCAGCTAATATTTAAGACTTCAGTTTTTGCACTTCTTGTATCACAGCTAATGTTTAAGAGCACATTTTTTGCATTGTTTATTGTACCCCAGCTAATTTATCAGAGCTCATTTTTTCCATTGTGTATTGTACCGCAGCTAATGTATAGAAGCTCATTTTTTGTATGTGTTGTACCGCAGCTAATATTGAAGAGCTCAGTTTTTCCATCTGTTGTATCATAACTAATGTTTAAGAGCTCATTTTTTGCATTGTGTATTGTACCCCAGCTAATGCATACGAGCTCATTTTTTGTATCTGTTGTACCGCAGCTAATATTTAAGAGCTCAGTTTTTGCATGTTTTATCACAGCTAATGTTTAAGAGCTCATTTTTTTGCATTGTGTATTGTACCCCAGCTAATTTATCAGAGCTCATTTTTTCCATTGTGTATTGTACCGCAGCTAATCTATACGAGCTCATTTTTTGTATACTGCAGCTAATATTTAAGACTTCAGTTTTTGCACCTCTTTTATCACAGCTAATGTTTGAGCTAATTTTTTGCATTGTGTATTGTAACCCAGCTAATGTCTAAGAGCTAATGTTTTGCATCTATTGTAGCACAGCTAATGAATACGAGTTCATTTTTGTATCTATTGTACCACAGCTAATGTATTAGATCTAATGTGTTACAGCTAATGTGTTAAAGCTAATGTACTACTAATGTCAAGTGTGTTCCAGCCAAAGTGTTCCAGCCAAGTTGAAAGCTGTCCAGGGAGAGGATCCAGCTCAAGCTATTTGATCACAGGTGTCCGTTCGCTCGCTCGCTCCGCCACCCTTCCTGTTGTACCGCAGCTAATATTTAAGAGTTCAGTTTTTGCACCTGTTGTATCACAGCTAATGTTTGAGCTCATTTTTTGCATTGTGTATTGTACCCCAGCTAATGTATATGAGCTCATTTTTTGTATACCGCAGCTAATATTTAAGACTTCAGTTTTTGCACCTCTTGTATGACAGCTAATGTTTAAGAGCTCATTTTTTTGCATTGTGTATTGTACCCCAGCTAATGTATAAGAGCTCATTTTTTCCATTGTGTATTGTACCGCAGCTAATGTATACGAGCTCATTTTTTGTATACTGCAGCTAATATTTAAGAGTTCAGTTCTTGCATCTGTTGTATCACAGCTAATGTTTAAGAGCTCATTTTTTTGCATTGTGTATTGTACCCCAGCTAATTCATCAGAGCTCATTTTTTCCATTGTGTATTGTTCCGAAGCTAATGTATACCAGCTCATTTTCTGTATGTTATACTGCAGCTAATATTTAAGAGTTCAGTTTTTGCACCTGTTGTATCACAGCTAATGTTTGAGCTCATTTTTTGCATTGTGTATTGTACCCCAGCTAATGTATACAAGCTCATTTTTTGTATACCGCAGCTAATATTTAAGAGTTCAGTTTTTGCACCTCTTGTATCACAGCTAATGTTTCAGAGCTCATTTTTTCCATTGTGTATTGTACCGCAGCTAATGTATAGAAGCTCATTTTTTGTATGTGTTGTACCACAGCTAATATTTAAGACTTCAGTTCTTGCATCTGTTGTATCACAGCTAATGTTTAAGAGCTCATTTTTTTGCAGTGTATTGTACCCCAGCTTATTTTTCAGACCTCATTTTTTCCATTGTGTATTGTTCCGCAGCTAATGTATACGAGCTCATTTTCTGTGTGTTATACTGCAGCTAATATTTAAGAGTTCAGTTTTTGCACCTATTGTATCACAGCTAATGTTTGAGCTCATTTTTTGCATTGTGTATTGTACCCCAGCTAATGTATACGAGCTCATTTTTTGTATGTGTTGTACCGCAGCTAATATTTAAGAGTTCAGTTTTTGCATGTTTTATCACAGCTAATGTTTAAGAGCTCATTTTTTTGCATTGTGTATTGTACCCCAGCTAATGTATGAGCTCATTTTTTCCATTGTGTATTGTACCGCAGCTAATGTATACGAGCTCATTTTTTGTATACCGCAGCTAATATTTAAGAGTTCAGTTTTTGCACCTCTTGTATCACAGCTAATGTTTAAGAGCTCATTTTTTCCATTGTGTATTGTACCGCAGCTAATGTATAGAAGCTCATTTTTTGTATGTGTTGTACCACAGCTAATATTTAAGAGTTCAGTTCTTGCATCTGTTGTATCACAGCTAATGTTTAAGAGCTCATTTTTTTGCATTGTGTATTGTACCCCAGCTTATTTTTCAGAGCTCATTTTTTCCATTGTGTATTGTTCCGCAGCTAATGTATACGAGCTCATTTTCTGTGTGTTATACTGCAGCTAATATTTAAGAGTTCAGTTCTTGCATCTGTTGTATCACAGCTAATGTTTGAGCTCATTTTTTGCATTGTGTATTGTACCCCAGCTAATGTATACGAGCTCATTTTTTGTATGTGTTGTACCGCAGCTAATATTTAAGAGTTCAGTTTTTGCATGTTTTATCACAGCTAATGTTTAAGAGCTCATTTTTTTGCATTGTGAATTGTACCCCAGCTAATGTATAAGAGCTCATTTTTTTCCATTGTGTATTGTACCGCAGCTAATGTATACGAGCTCCTTTTTTGTGTACTGCAGCTAATATTTAAGAGTTCAGTTCTTGCATCTGTTGTATCACAGCGAATGTTTAAGAGCTCATTTTTTTGCATTGTATATTGTACCCCAGCTAATTTATCAGAGCTCATTTTTTCCATTGTGTATTGTTCCGCAGCTAATGTATACCAGCTCATTTTCTGTATGTTATACTGCAGCTAATATTTAAGAGTTCAGTTTTTGCACCTGTTGTATCACAGCTAATGTTTGAGCTCATTTTCTTTCATTGTGTATTGTACCCCAGCTAATGTATACGAGCTCATTTTTTGTATACCGCAGCTAATATTTAAGAGTTCAGTTTTTGCACCTCTTGTATCATAGCTAATGTTTAAGAGCTCATTTTTTCCATTGTGTATTGTACCGCAGCTAATGTATAGAAGCTCATTTTTTGTATGTGTTGTACCGCAGCTAACATTTAAGAGTTCAGTTCTTGCATCTGTTGTATCACAGCTAATGTTTAAGAGCTCATTTTTTTGCATTGTGTATTGTACCCCAGCTAATTTATCAGAGCTCATTTTTTGTATACCGCAGCTAATATTTAAGACTTCAGTTTTTGCACCTCTTGTATGACAGCTAATGTTTAAGAGCTCATTTTTTTGCATTGTGTATTGTACCCCAGCTAATGTATGAGAGGTCATTTTTCCATTGTGTATTGTACCGCAGCTAATGTATACGAGCTCATTTTTTGTATACTGCAGCTAATATTTAAGAGTTCAGTTCTTGCATCTGTTGTATCACAGCTAATGTTTAAGAGCTCATTTTTTTGCATTGTGTATTGTTTCCGCAGCTAATGTATACCAGCTCATTTTCTGTATGTTATGCTGCAGCTAATATTTAAGAGTTCAGTTTTTGCACCTGTTGTATCACAGCTAATGTTTGAGCTCATTTTTTGCATTGTGTATTGTACCCCAGCTAATGTATACAAGCTCATTTTTTGTATACCGCAGCTAATATTTAAGAGTTCAGTTTTTGCACCTCTTGTATCACAGCTAATGTTTAAGAGCTCATTTTTTCCTTGTGTATTGTACCGCAGCTAATGTATAGAAGCTCATTTTTTGTATGTGTTGTACCGCAGCTAATATTTAAGAGTTCAGTTCTTGCATCTGTTGTATCACAGCTATTGTTTAAGAGCTCATTTTTTTGCATTGTGTATTGTACCCCAGCTAATTTTTAAGAGCTCATTTTTGTATATCCCTGGTAATATTTAAGAGCTGAGTTTTTCCATCTGTTGTATCATAGCTCATGTTTAAGAGCTCATTTTTGCATTGTGTATTGTACCCCAGCTAATTTATCAGAGCTCATTTTTTCCATTGTGTATAGTTCCGCAGCTAATGTATACGAGCTCATTTTCTGTATGTTATACTGCAGCTAATATTTAAGAGTTCAGTTTTTGCACCTGTTGTATCACAGCTAATGTTTGAGCTCATTTTTGCATTGTGTATTGTACCCCAGCTAATGTATACGAGCTCATTTTTTGTATGTGTTGTACCGCAGCTAATATTTAAGAGTTCAGTTCTTGCATCTGTTATATCACAGCTAATGTTTAAGAGCTCATTTTTTTGCATTGTGTATTGTACCCCAGCTAATTTATCAGAGCTCATTTTTGTATACCGCAGCTAATATTTAAGACTTCAGTTTTTGCACCTCTTGTATCACAGCTAATGTTTAAGAGCTCATTTTTTTGCATTGTGTATTGTACCCCAGCTAATGTATGAGCTCATTTTTTCCATTGTGTATTGTACCGCAGCTAATGTATACGAGCTCATTTTCTGTGTGTTATACTGCAGCTAATATTTAAGAGTTCAGTTTTTGCACCTATTGTATCACAGCTAATGTTTGAGCTCATTTTTTGCATTGTGTATTGTACCCCAGCTAATGTATACGAGCTCATTTTTTGTATGTGTTGTACCGCAGCTAATATTTAAGAGTTCAGTTTTTGCATGTTTTATCACAGCTAATGTTTAAGAGCTCATTTTTTTGGCATTGTGAATTGTACCCCAGCTAATGTATACGAGCTCATTTTTTGTATGTGTTGTACCGCAGCTAATATTTAAGAGTTCAGTTCTTGCATCTGTTATATCACAGCTAATGTTTAAGAGCTCATTTTTTTGCATTGTGTATTGTACCCCAGCTAATTTATCAGAGCTCATTTTTTGTATACCGCAGCTAATATTTAAGACTTCAGTTTTTGCATCTGTTGTATCACAGCTAATGTTTAAGAGCTCATTTTTTTGCATTGTGTATTGTACCCCAGCTTATTTTTCAGAGCTCATTTTTCCATTGTGTATTGTTCCGCAGCTAATGTATACGAGCTCATTTTCTGTGTGTTATACTGCAGCTAATATTTAAGAGTTCAGTTTTTGCACCTATTGTATCACAGCTAATGTTTGAGCTCATTTTTTGCATTGTGTATTGTACCCCAGCTAATGTATACGAGCTCATTTTTTGTATGTGTTGTACCGCAGCTAATATTTAAGAGTTCAGTTTTTGCATGTTTTATCACAGCTAATGTTTAAGAGCTCATTTTTTTGCATTGTGAATTGTACCCCAGCTAATGTATAAGAGCTCATTTTTTTCCATTGTGTATTGTACCGCAGCTAATGTATACGAGCTCCTTTTTTGTGTACTGCAGCTAATATTTAAGAGTTCAGTTCTTGCATCTGTTGTATCACAGCGAATGTTTAAGAGCTCATTTTTTTGCATTGTATATTGTACCCCAGCTAATTTATCAGAGCTCATTTTTTCCATTGTGTATTGTTCCGCAGCTAATGTATACCAGCTCATTTCTTGTATGTTATACTGCAGCTAATATTTAAGAGTTCAGTTTTTGCACCTGTTGTATCACAGCTAATGTTTGAGCTCATTTTCTTTCATTGTGTATTGTACCCCAGCTAATGTATACGAGCTCATTTTTTGTATACCGGCAGCTAATATTTAAGAGTTCAGTTTTTGCACCTCTTGTATCACAGCTAATGTTTAAGAGCTCATTTTTCCATTGTGTATTGTACCGCAGCTAATGTATAGAAGCTCATTTTTGTATGTGTTGTACCGCAGCTAACATTTAAGAGTTCAGTTCTTGCATCTGTTGTATCACAGCTAATGTTTAAGAGCTCATTTTTTTGCATTGTGTATTGTACCCCAGCTAATTTATCAGAGCTCATTTTTTTGTATACCGCAGCTAATATTTAAGAACTTCAGTTTTTGCACCTCTTGTATGACAGCTAATGTTTAAGAGCTCATTTTTTGCATTGTGTATTGTACCCCAGCTAATGTATGAGAGGTCATTTTTCCATGTGTATTGTACCGCAAGCTATGTATACGAGCTCATTTTTTGTTACTGCCAGCTAATATTTAAGAGTTCAGTTCTTGCATCTGTTGTATCACAGCTAATGTTTAAGAGCTCATTTTTTTGCATTGTGTATTGTTCCGCAGCTAATGTATCACCAGCTCATTTTCTGTATGTTATGCTGCAGCTAATATTTAAGAGTTCAGTTTTTTGCAACCTGTTGTATCACAGCTAATGTTTGAGCTCATTTTTTGCATTGTGTTATTGTACCCCACTAATGTATACAAGCCATTTTTTGTATACCGCCAGCTAATATTTAAGAGTTCAGTTTTTGCACCTCTTGTATCACAGCTAATGTTTAAGAGCTCATTTTTTCCATTGTGTATTGTACCGCAGCTAATGTATAGAAGCTCATTTTTGTATGTGTATGTACCGCAGCTAATATTTAAGAGTTCAGTTCTTGCAATCTGTTGTATTCACAGCTAATGTTAAGAGCTCATTTTTTTGCATTGTGTATTGTTACCCAGCTAATTTTAAGAGCTCATTTTTTGTATATCCCTGGTAATATTTAAGAGCTGAGTTTCCATCTGTTGTATCATAGCTCATGTTTAAGAGCTCATTTTTTGCATTGTGTATTGTACCCCAGCTAATTTATCAGAGCTCATTTTTTCCATTGTGTATAGTTCCGCAGCTAATGTATACGAGCTCATTTTCTGTATGTTATACTGCAGCTAATATTTAAGAGTTCAGTTTTTGCACCTTGTTGTATCACAGCTAATGTTTGAAGCTCATTTTGCATTGTGTATTGTACCCCAGCTAATGTATACGAGCTCATTTTTTGTATGTGTTGTACCGCAGCTAAATATTTAAGAGTTCAGTTCTTGCATCTGTTATATCACAGCTAATGTTTAAGAGCTCATTTTTTTTGCATTGTGTATTGTACCCCAGCTAATTTTATCAGAGCTCATTTTTTTGTATACGCAGCTAATATTTAAGACTTCAGTTTTTTGCACCTCTTGTATCACAGCTAATGTTTAAGAGCTCATTTTTTTGCATTGTGTATTGTACCCCAGCTAATGTATGAGCTCATTTTTTCCATGTGTATTGTACCGCAGCTAATGTATACGAGCTCATTTTTTGTATGTGTTGTACCCCAGCTAATTTATCAGAGCTCATTTTTTGTATACTGCAGCTAATATTTAGAGTTCAGTTCTTGCAATCTGTTGTATCACAGCTAATGTTTTAAGAGCTCATTTTTTGTATATCCCTGGTAATATTTAAGAGCTGAGTTTTTCCATCTGTTGTATCATAGCTCATGTTTAAGAGCTCATTTTTTGCAGTGTATTGTACCCCAGCTAATTATCAGAGCTCATTTTTTCCATTGTGTATTGTTCCGCAGCTAATGTATACGAGCTCATTTTCTGTGTGTTATACTGCAGCTAATATTTAAGAGTTCAGTTTTGCACCTATTGTATCACAGCTAATGTTTGAGCTCATTTTTTGCATTGTGTATTGTACCCCAGCTAATGTATACGAGCTCATTTTTTTGTTGTACCGCAGCTAATATTAAGAGTTCAGTTCTTGCATCTTATATCACAGCTAATGTTTAAGAGCTCATTTTTTTGCATTGTGTATTGTACCCAGCTAATTTATCAGAAGCTCATTTTTTGTATACCGCAGCTAATATTTAAGAGTTCATTTGCATCTGTTGTATCACAGCTAATGTTTAAGAGCTCATTTTTTTGCATTGTGTATTGTACCCCAGCTTATTTTCAGAGCTCATTTTTCCATTGTGTATTGTTCCGCAGCTAATGTATACGAGCTCATTTTCTGTGTGTTATACTGCAGCTAATATTTAAGAGTTCAGTTTTTGCACCTATTGTATCACAGCTAATGTTTGAGCTCATTTTTTGCATTGTGTATTGTACCCCAGCTAATGTATACGAGCTCATTTTTTGTATGTGTTGTACCGCAGCTAATATTTAAGAGTTCAGTTTTTGCATGTTTTATCACAGCTAATGTTTAAGAGCTCATTTTTTTGCATTGTGAATTGTACCCCAGCTAATGTATAAGAGCTCATTTTTTCCATTGTGTATTGTACCGCAGCTAATGTATACGAGCTCTTTTTTGGTACTGCAGCTAATATTTAAGAGTTCAGTTCTTGCATCTGTTGTATCACAGCGAATGTTAAGAGCTCATTTTTTGCATTGTATATTGTACCCCAGCTAATTTATCAGAGCTCATTTTTTCCATTGTGTATTGTTCCGCAGCTAATGTATACCAGCTCATTTTCTGTATGTTATACTGCAGCTAATATTTAAGAGTTCAGTTTTTGCACCTGTTGTATCACAGCTAATGTTTGAGCTCATTTTCTTTCATTGTGTATTGTACCCCAGCTAATGTATACGAGCTCATTTTTTGTATACCGCAGCTAATATTTAAGAGTTCAGTTTTTGCACCTCTTGTATCACAGCTAATGTTTAAGAGCTCATTTTTTCCATTGTGTATTGTACCGCAGCTAATGTATAGAAGCTCATTTTTTGTATGTGTTGTACCGCAGCTAACATTTAAGAGTTCAGTTCTTGCATCTGTTGTATCACAGCTAATGTTTAAGAGCTCATTTTTTTGCATTGTGTATTGTACCCCAGCTAATTTATCAGAGCTCATTTTTTGTATACCGCAGCTAATATTTAAGACTTCAGTTTTTGCACCTCTTGTATGACAGCTAATGTTTAAGAGCTCATTTTTTTGCATTGTGTATTGTACCCCAGCTAATGTATGAGAGGTCATTTTTTCCATTGTGTATTGTACCGCAGCTAATGTATACGAGCTCATTTTTTGATACTGCAGCT